>DWKO01000073.1:0-11267 GCA_018249515.1 Euriphellus phraxanor
GGATTTTCCTGACGTTAAAAAAAAAAAAAAAATCGATTGCATAAAATCGAAGCGGTGTCGAAAATTTGAGTTCCTCGATAACTATAGGATTGTTTGCAGAACTTTAATTTAATTATCATGACTTAACGAGTCTCCCAACCGAACATACCATTTGCCAAACGTATCCGCTCCATAAACAACCCCGCTCTATAAATACAAAGAACGAATGAACAATTGACCGTGTCGTATCGTATCGACTGGGATCGCAAAGGTCGAAGCAAAACATTTGTTAGCCGCAGTCAAGCGACGGATACAATACATCACTTCGACGTATCGAGAGCCACTCAAGTTCATTGAAGGCTAATAGCCCTAAAACTGCGTAAGATTTATCCACTTGACAAACAATTAAGGGCTTGACGACGTAACCACCGCTTTCTTAATTTGCTGTAAAGCAATTCTGGTGTTTCCGTTGGAGAAGTGGTTATGAGTATACTTATATGGGAGGCGACCACCTCAGCAACAGGAGCAGCATCGCATTATTATGTGACCACAGATAAATCTTCAGTCATTCTCGAGGTCGGGTATAGAGAGATGCACGCTCGTTTGCTACTCTTCTAAGATCGACGATTTACTCCTAAAAATCGACGATTGTAACTGTAATTTTTACCGCGTTAATCACATGATTAAGTTAAGTCAGGAACATTCCTGACTTAATCTTAAAATGAATTACAGAAAGGTAGAGAGAGTTCTTGACTTGAGTAAAACAATAAACTACATTTTACAGTGGGAAGGTACCCGGGAGAAATAGCAAAATAGCAACGAGGGTCGATGCAAACATTTGTTGGCAGCAGTTAAACGAATTAATGGTCCGCTTCGACCAAACGAGAGTGGCCCTCTTACAACCAGTATTGTAAACTCGATAATCCCAGGAGTAATAAACAAAACCCAAGTCAGATATTCTGATTGAAATACCAATACTAACTTCCTCCGTAATCAATTCTTAAATATGTATTAAAGCTACAGAATTATATTTGGCCTTGCTAATATTGACATTTTATTAACAAAGCGGGAAGCATCAATACGTCAGTTCACCTGAAAGACTTAATGAGGAAAAAAACAAAGTCTAGAAGGCTCAAACACAGTTGGCATTCCAGCAAGTACTCATATCTCTATTGCGCCGGCATGGGTACCTACCTCGCACGAGATGTGATAGGTAACGCTAGCCCGCGTATCGCGTGTACCGCGTATAGTGTTACGCGACCGGCCGGCTGTATCAACGATCGTCAATCGGCCGGATTCATTCCGTGTAACAATACCTCCGGTGGGGCCACGCCGCGGGCGGACGGTGTGAGCGGGAAGCGGGTTTAGTGGACCTTGTCTTTTGTTTTTATGACGCTGCAAATTTTTTTAAAGTGTATTGTAACGTATAAAATGCAAAAGAAAATATTTATTTGTTAATAGTATTATATTTTGTAGTTGTTGATTTGTAAATATAATTTGAATTCAAATATGTATTTTTTGGGCAGTGGAAATTACTTTCATTATTATTGTAGGGAATCAGTTTTAAACTGAAGAGTTTGTTACCATAGACCTTGGTATTTTACTAAGACTGGTAGGCCTTTAGATTTTTATTGATTTTCCAGTTATAAGTATTAAAATGTCGTGCCGTTATGTTATGTTCATATTTACCCACTATAATGTAACAACGTAATCAAATATTAATGTGTTTTCTCCCATTTGTGTTTTCATTATAACTTTATGTAAGTGGATCCCGAGAAAAATGTATAGCTAACAAATATTATCGGCAAAAATTCCAAGTATGTACTTTAACCGTAGCCGTGATAGCCTAATGGTTAAATACCAGCCTATCACTCGGAAGATCCGGGGTTCGCACCCCAGGCACAAACCTCTGACTTTCGAAATTTTGTGAGTTTTAGCAGTTAATTATCACGTACTTTAACGGCGAAGGAAAACATCGTGAGGAAACCTGAATGTCTGCGAGTTCTCCGTAAAGTTCTCAAAGGCGTGTGAAGTCTACCAACACGCGTCTGGACAGCTTGGTGGACTAATGCCTTACCGTGCCCGTGCCCAGCAGTGGGACAGTAATGGGTCGATGATGCTAATGATACTTAACAGAATTATTTTAGCACAATATTAATGTAAAACAATAAGCCACATGTTTATGTACGTTAAACATGCAGGTCACATTTAGGAGTTCTAAAAATCGATGATGGATTAGCGATGACGTGCGTATCACTGGTGTGTGTCAACGATGGCACATATCACTGATGAGTAATTACATATTCGGTTTTTTTACGAATGCAAACTGATTTCGTAGAATGGCTTTTACCTCAAGATATTAATAACAAAATTTTATAAAGTCCCAATTATTTAACTTATTTTTAAAAGGATTGATATTCGGGTTAGAATCGTAATAGGGCAAAGGCAACCCTATTCGTCGGATAGCTGGCGGGTAGTTCGGGAAGTGCGCGCGCCTTGTTTACACCGCGGCGCGGCTGAGCGCTACGGCGGCGCGCCACTCGCGCTCGAGGTTAACCGCCCGCGGCGCTGCGATGCCGTCCATACACAGCACACGCTGTTCGTATACAACACATGCATTTCTAGCGAGCCAATCTCAAGTGTGTACGTGCTTCTCAACAGCGGCAACATTCTTTGCAGTCATCAAACTATTCAGTTGCAAAATATTTTTTCAATAAACTCCACAGCGGAATAACAATCGAATCAATTACAGCTCTGTCTTATGTAGTCACACATTGCTTTTAAAACCTAGTATAGGTAGTCGGTAAACCAGTTTCGCAAATGGTTTCTCGCCGCTGCTACAAGTTTAATTAACAAAAAAACTGTGTAGGTAGATACTGTAGGAAAATCTCAGAGGTGATACAAAGGCGTTTAAAAACAGTTGTTACACTCCACGACTATCGTATCGTGTGGAACGTATCTGTTTAGGTGGAAGCGGCCGGTAATGGGATTCAAGATGTTATCGAGCGCGTGGAAATCTGTCAATTCGCGCGCGCCCTCCGCGGCGGGCGGCGGCGGGCGGCGGCGGGCGGCGGGTGGCCGCGTCGCGCTCCCTCGCCCGCCCACGTGCGCGTGACGTAGGCCGCGCGTCGCGCAACGTCACCGAGCCACCCGCTCGCGCTCGTCGGCGCGGACGACCGACCACTCGAGGGCCCTCTGCACTTCGTGGCCCTACCCCACTACAACCGCTTTTCGTGACAATTGTTATGAATTAATAACAATGCTGATAACTGCATAGTAAATATTTATTAGATTCTGAGTAACTTTGAGTAGGCACTAACTTTTTTTAGATCACCTTTCTAATTAATTTTAATACTGATTTTACTGAAGAATTAGTTATTTCTATTAGCGTTAATTAATTGGCATTTATTGTAAATCTACATAATTTAATAATATATGATATTAAATGAATTTACTGACAAATAGGCAGGTTAGGACTAAAATTGGTACGTTTTTTCTTACCCCACAAGAAAAACTAACAATGTATCCGTACCTTAACACAGAACAGCCTAAGATGGGCATACTACCTAAAACTCAACATACAATATAACCCATAAGTGGTTTTTAGTCAGGTGGTTGGCTGCGGAACACGATACACATTGTTATGAAGAATGTAGATATGTGTTTGGCGGCACCAATCGTACGTGTTGGTTGTTGTGTAACCGCTATGGATCGTGGATCGCGGATCGTCGCAGCGGGGCGGCTCGAGCCATCTGCGCTGCTCGCCGCACGCAGCTGCTCCGCTCCGAATCACCACCACCCACCACCCCTCCTCGACTCCGCTCTGCCTACACGCTACACGCGCGTAATCCACACGCCCGAACGATTATGTGAAGACAACCGTCTCGCTGAATACTGACTTAACTCGGCGGCCCCGACCGACAACGACTCGTAATTCATCCTTTTACATTCAGATATCCACATCACTACTGTCCATGTTAATTTCATGCTTATTTTGCCTTAGTAAAGTGTATTGACTATTATATCAATGATTTTATTGAAAGTCTCACAACGTGCCTAATTGTGATTTATTTATCGTATAAAATCAGAAGTATTACACAACAACGCAGACAATTTTACCCTACTACGGGGTTATGATTCTAGTAGTCTATGTATGTATGTACCTATGTAGGTATGTGAATGCTCCTGGAAATCGCCTTTTTTCTAGCCCCGTTTTAGTCCCTTTTAATATTGTTTATTCATCAATAAACGGAACATAAGGGCAATTAAACAGGCAACATCAAAAAGGGACTTAATTTATTATCTAAACAAAAACATAACATGAAGTAGTAATTATTACAAAATATTATAAGCCTTTAATGAAACAGCTTTAAGAAACGCGATTGCGCGTTTTTTTCTTATACGTCCAGTACGTGTACAGAACTGACTACAAAATGAACAGTAATTACAATAACAATTCGCATAGTTTACAAACAACCGTATTGTTACCGCCGAATGGTTACAAAACCGCGAAGAGCGCCGAACAAGTGAAACATTAATATCATAATGTTTCCGATAGGTGTGGTGTACGGCGCACGATCGACATTGGGCGCGGGGCGGTGGTCGTGCGCATCAATAAATAGCCCGATCCGGCGTGCGGCCGTCGATAGCCGATACACGTCACTACGGGGGTTTTATTAATAAAACACCCAACCGGCGGACACGATGCGAACGTTCAACAACCTCGGGAAGAGGCTCACTTACGACAATTATCTTTTCACAAGTTCACATCATTACCTCATCATTGTTATCATACATGAGCGCCCTGCGAAATAGTGGAAAGTTTATGGAACCTGTTGCTAATATTCGAGATGATATACCCGCGCTGATACGACTGATATGTGCTGTCAAACATTGACAACATACAGATTATTACATTTCACAAGAAAAATATGCTAGACAAAAAGCGAAACAAGCGTTCGCAATTAATTAAAAGCGCACTCGGCGAAGCTGAACCAATGAAACATTGTGAAAAGACAATCAATGAAGCATTTGCAAAGGAAACGAACCGCCCTTGACGAATGGGACGGTAGCACCGTTATCGAGTGCGGAGTGCGACAGCTTAGCCAGCGGCTTTCCCACGGCCCCACGGCAGATACACTTTAACTATGCGTTAAGAACATTGACGACGTTTTAAGGAGCTGTCGGCAATGAAGACATTCCAATGATAAAGACGAAAGTAGGTAAGGTAGAGCCTTGCTTGGGAAGCGCACAGCACAGTAAACTAGTATCTGAATGATGTACAGCCAACTAAATATACAACTTTGTAACAAAGGAGCTTGTAACCGTCAGGCAAAATCGAGTTGCAAGATTGGTTAACAAAGTAAAGCTAATACACACGTGTTTATAGAAATGATTAACTTTCGTGTAACTTACTGAAAACTGTAACAAAAATCAAAATAGAAGTCTATTTAAGAACTGATTTTCAATAAAAAGCTTTTAATAGACTATCGGTTCTTTTAGTTTCCTGACCGCCAATCGCCGAGTCATTGAAAAGCTCGTTTGGGGGTAAGTGGGCGGCAGAGTTCGTATAAAGTTGCAAAGCGCCGACGCATCGCTAACTGTACAATAAATTACGACCCAAATATAATTCTCTAATCGACGAATCTTCTAAGAATTAATACATAATTAGACAAACAAAGTACGATGGATTCGCCCGCGTAGCCTACGAAAAACAAATGACGTTTTTTTTTTCAAATGCAATGTAAGCGCTCACTTTGAATATACAACTGACCCAAATTAAGCATTTTCAGTATGTGGAATAGTGCACTAAGGATATTTTTAATGTTAGTTCTAATACCTCCCAAGAACATGTGTACAAAATTTCATGATGATCGGTCGAGTAGTTTTCGCGTAAAACCGTAACAAACAAACTTACATTCTCATTTATAATATTAAGTATGATTATTAGGAATTCACACATTTATCCATCCACACACAAAATAACTATATTACAACCACAATCTGATTCTCTAAAAAGAAAGTAGCATTGTGTTCATGCGACTACCAAAATTTTAATCCATATCTTGACGATCAAAATGTCTGAGTGCTACAATTCGTAGAAAGTGGTACGCGCGCGTATTTCTCATGCGCGAGCGCAGTCGGCGCCGTTCTCACAACAATCGCGTATGCGTGCGCGCTCAACCCAACCCACACGCTCCGAAGCCCTACCCACTAATTAATAAACTAACGGATAGTTTCCACACTCTCTTCATTTATTTGGTGGAGCGGAATAACAACACGTAAAATTGATATCGGTGAAAGCGGCAAACTACCATACATCGTAACTAATTGTAAGAACATTACAATTTGATGTACATACTGTTTTGATAAAGCTTCGAGAAGTTAAGACCTGAATCAATGGGTCACGAAGCCTGATAGACATACATTCAAAGAGAGTTAAATAAAAGCTTGCAAAAATGTCTTGATATCCATTAAAAAAAATCCTAACAATTTCATTTTTTTTTTGCAAAAACCACATGCTTTACAACAATTGAATAGCTATGCTAATTCTTCAATTTTTAATAAAAGTATTTTGGTATTATATATTTCGAGAAATCAAAGACAACGTCAAAAAAGTCATCAAATCTTTATTAGATTTTAACCTTATTGTCTACAGGGGAGAGGTAGAAAACGCTGACACAATCTGCAGCATACTCGACCTTAACCAGCATCTCTTTAGCGAGCAAAAAATAGTACAACACAGTGATTACGAACTATTAATACATTAACAGGGCAATTAAATCAAAGCGTTCGTTTTATGACTGGCACTTAATTAATTGTAAAACGGCTCGTACCAAGAAATCGAGATCGTAACGGCCGAAACGTGTGGCGGAAGACGCTATCGCTATCTCGACTCATCATAAACAGATCGTCCGCGATGAGATAATGTTTGGATTAGATAACACTGTTGAAACGCACGCTCATTTTACATAGAAACGTGCTGTGGAGATAAATAATTCCGAAGAACTACGTATAACACTACGAGAAAGAGAATATGCATAAAAGATAAAATCATAAGTAGTCAATTGTTCGTAGACTATCAACATTATAATCGGATTTAATTTTTAAATGTGTAATTAAAAAAAAGTTGTAATAATTAATAAATTGATATGCATTCTAACGTTTTAAAAACCTTTAATGATAAGGGTCAGTAAAGAGATCAGATATCAATAATCGGTAGTATCAATTGAGCCCTTGTACTTAGGGTGCACCGTGGACAAAATGCGGCGGGCGAGGGTCAACGACTCGACACCGGCGCCCCGGTCGCGGCCGCCCGGCCCGAATATATCTCCTAGTACGTACGTACACCACTCGATACGCAACGTATTATACTCAGCTAAAGATATATGAATTACCTGAAGTACAAGTTACCTTAAAGTTAGTTCCCAAAAAACTGGTTTCGAATTACCGATCTCCTAAGATATGCTGCCGATTTGAGTCGTCGTTAAGGCAAATTCCTGTCGGCACACTCTAAAAGCATTGCGAACAATACATAAATGACAGGCGAGATGCATGTAATACACCATGAACAGGCTTATTGAGAGGAATTCGGGCGATTCGAGCGGGCGGCGCACGCGCACGATACCCGTTTATCGTCGGCCATTTAAATCGGTCTCGGAATTCCAGAATACTGAGAAACCGAAACGGTCAATTTGCGAAGTCGTTTCTCAAATCGCACCGCTTACACATTGTAATGCTCGTTTTGTTGGTGTAAAACACCGGCCAGAAACGATTACAATTCGCTTGTAACGAATTTCGAATGGCGAACGAGCCCAGTGGGGCTCCCAGGCAAGCCCCAAACTCCGAGATGTCCTTGAACATCTGTTTTATACTCGCTCAGTACTCTCGCAGTAGGACATGTGCAGTAGGGATCAGGTGTCGCACTGACCGCGGCCAAACCCGCCGGAACGGGTTATCAAACCAGTCGGTTGCTGGCCGCCGCCACGAGAAAGTAAAAACTAATATTTTGGTGCTCTTGTGATAGAAGATAAAATATGTGTTCAGCGAATGACGAATGTACACACATCGGCGCGAAAAGACCGGTGATGAATAAAAGCTCGGCAACGAAGAGACAATTGGTATTTAAGTGTGCAATGTTGTATGTACAAAAAACAGCTAGACAGAGGCTCGTTACGGATAACGAGGCATCCTCCAAGGCGGAGTCGAAAAGAAACGATTTAATTGCGTCCACAATTAGCCTACAAAACGACCTGTTGCGTTCACATTACTGAAACGCTTGAACATCCGAATAAAAATAATTCAATCGTTGTCTGTAACAATGCTGCCGAAGATTGATTGTAGAATAAAGTTTTGCCGTTAATAATTATCGAATCTAACGCTAATTTGCTAGTTTTGCAATCTAGTTTTTATGACATTCCGGATTATTATGAAGAGTACAGATATAAACAAATCGTATCATACATTTACTTTATTTGACCTTCTTTTATATGAAACGTAAAAACATACATTTAAATATCAAATATAAAAAAGTAATAATGGTTGTTGACATTTCAAATCTTACGGACATAGACGCGAGTGCGCAAATTGTGTAATTGAGTCAGCCATGGCGTCTAGACATATTCCGGTTAGCACATTTGTGCGTATGGAAATAATTTATTTTGGTTTGATAAAAATCATTTTGACAACGAACCAATCTTCAGAACAAAGGAAAAATAATAAAATTAATGCTTTTAGAAAGAGTTCCATAGAAATATTTCTTACTTTTTTATTCAGTATAACGTGACTGTAATTGAAATTACTGTAGGTGTTACTATGGTTTATCTATATTCCTTCGTAGTATATAATGTTTGTAATATAAAGTTGTGGTCACAACACAGAATATATAGTTAACATCCCATGCTCAACATTTTGCAATGTATATCCAAAATCAAAAAATATGATAAAATAATAAAATCTGCCATCCAGTACCCTAAAATATCCTTTCAATAAAAACATCACAAAAACTGGATGAAAAACATTTGAGAAAAAAATTATAATGAACACCGTTTTTTAAGGATTTCAGGAAAATCGCTGGATTACCAGGGTTCATTTATTGGGACCAAATCGGGATCTAGCCCTACACAATATCGTATAAATCTTTATAAATGGTCGAAACTTCGCCGAGTTATATGTTATAATAAACTTGTAATTTAACAAAAAAAAAACAGTCGAATTGAGATCATCCTTTTTTGGAAATCGGCTAAAAATGTCCAATACAAGATTCCATGAGAACAATTCTCTTTAGTATATTAATATCGTGCAAGTTGACTCAGATTTGATAATGCGGAGCGATTGTTGGACATTTTGATTGTTTGTCTATTCTTTGGGGTTAGATGTAGATTGCAGTGTGGTCAATATGTGTAGATGTATTGTTTGGCGTGGGGTTAGGGCGTTAGGTCGGTTACACACAAGTGTACCCTAATTGCACGGTTCGCGGTCGCCGCTCACATTCCGCGCTTCCGCACCACAACGACCGAGTTATGTAATGATGTAGTAACGTCTTTCAGACGTTTTCAGCGCTGTTTGTTGATATTCGCAACGTCCTTCGTTAATAAAAAGTTTCCGAACAGTTTCATTGTAGTTATTTCCCACCTTTAAATAGGTTAGGACTCATAAACACATGTGTCCTATAATAAGCTGTCATCAACTTAGGGTAACAGATTTCAGGAATAGATATAGTTTAATAGCGACACTCAACACATTATTTCGTTTTTTGTATTTTAATCCCTTTCATAGAAATTGTGTGGACATTATTTTCATTTTATGATTCGAACCTGAAATGTATGCTAAGTAGTTACACGCAACGGTAATTGGTCGTCTTGTTAGTAAAAAGTCGCTCCGTAACTCCTCAAAGGCGTTATGTCAAAGTGCAGGATATCGCGTTACGGGCCCGCCCGGGTGTGTCGGCGCGGTAGCAGCAGGCGACGGGTGCAGGTAGCGGGTTGCGGGTAGCGTTACGGCGGGGCGTATCGATCAGGGGCTGGGCCGGACCGGACGAGGGCCGGGAGGGCCGCGCGCGAGGGCCGTGAGGCCACTTATCGCCGTCTTCGCACCTAATTTATCGCCGTATCGATGCGTCGTTATGAAACGCCGCGGTTAGCGTTAATTTTTTTACGAGCGCACTAAGTACGGACGTGATTGGAGTTCATCGTTTAAATTTTTACGCGATGCTCCTTTCATGTTAATAACTACATTGTTTCTCATAAACATAATTATTACCTTTAAAACTTATTGTCTTTTTAAATTACCAAAAAGAAGCAATAATAACACCATTGTAGTTATTCAATTATTGTATAATTTTCAGGATATTTATTAATATACAAAGCAAACAGGTTGCGTCAAGAAACTGATAAGTCAGGAAGAAGTATATCATAAAAATGACCCAAATGTGTATTTGTAATTAAAATGAGTCAGATATTGATCGATTTGTATCAACTGGATTTCTTAGTGAATTTTAAAGTTCAATTTTAAGGTTTCACGACGGAGCCGAATGGAACCCTTATAAATTCACCCTGCACGTTGATCCGTCTCGTATTTTGTGTATTATGAATGTAAATGTATTATGTTTTCACGGTAGTATGTATGTTCTAACGATTTCTTATCGTGCGTGTCTAACACGTACTTGAGGTTTACATTATGTCCGACGTTTCGCTGATTATTGCCGAGCAAGTAACTATCTAATTACGCGATAAGGTAACGTCACTGTGGCTTTTATCAACGGTATCGTGCAATACACGTTTTGAGCTAATCACGTTTCAAACTAAATAATCTGATGAAGAATATTAGGTACGATATTGGATGGTAAGTATATTGTACGTATAGTGTAATTCAAACAATCTTCAATTGAGAATTTAAATTAACAGGTTCTCAAAATAGCTCAAAACACGACTTTTAGAGGGTAGAATTATCTGTGTGATGCCGCTGTGTTCTGGCTTGAAAGGCGTCGTCAAACAGAGATACTAAAAGTGGCGTTCTAACGTTCATTTCAAATAAATTATATTCCTCTTTCCTATCCTGGTCTATCGTTCTATATGGTTATAGTACGACAAAGACCAAACTGTTCAGTATCTTTTTCTCTTTTGTTTGTCAAGCGACTTCCATTTTTAACTGACTTCAAATAAAAAACGACGTGGCTCTGAGTTTATTTTATTTTTTTATTTATAAGTTTTGTACACGTTAATACACAATACAAATAACATACAAAAAAAAAAAATTGGTACAAAGGACTTTTATTTTATACGTTTGTT
>DWKO01000074.1:0-11247 GCA_018249515.1 Euriphellus phraxanor
GAAACCTTATTGATGATTACCTACATATTGCGGCATTTCAAGGCACCCCACTGGGTCAAACAGTCTTGGGACCGTCACATAACCTTTATAAATTTAATCAAAAAGCGATCTGTTCATATCAAGCCAAAACTTTAGATCCAACTAAAATTGTGGTAGTAGGTGTTGGGAGTGTCAAACACGAGCAAATGGTTCAATTAGCTAGCACAACTTTGGAGAAATTTCCTAGTGCCAAATGTACTGAGCCGTATCCTTGTCGATATACTGGATCAGACCTTCGTTTTAGGGATGATTCACTTCCAATAGCTCATGTCGCCCTAGCGGTAGAAGGACCTAGCTATTGTAGTGTAGATAACATTACAATGAGTTTGGCTGCTGAAATTGTTGGTGGATGGGACAAATCTCAAGTCAGCGGATTAGATCTTAGTACTAGAATTGCCCGTTGTGCTTCTACTTCTCAATTATGCGAATCATACAAAGGTTTTAATATTGCTTACAAGGATACGGGACTTTGGGGAGTTCAATTTGTGTCACCCATGATTGTAGTAGACGACATGATTAATGTGATACAAGATGAATGGATGAGGTTATGTACAATTATTACAACAGGAGAAGTAGAAAGGGGAAAGAATGAATTAATAACTAAAATGCTTACGGATAATGAAAGTGTCGCTAAAACGTGCCGAGCCATAGGACGATGGGTATTGTATAACAAGCACAAAACTTCACTATACGAAACATTGTGTGCAATAGATGCAATAAATGCAAGCGATGTAAAGGAAACCTGTTACAAATACATATATGACAGATGTCCAGTAGTCGTAGCTTTTGGAGCAACGGAATGTTTGCCAGATTACTTAAGGATAAGGGCTGGCAATTATTGGCTTAGATATTAACTATCAGTGATAACATATATAAATATAACTGCAATTTATATTCATAAGAAACGCCTGGATGGGGTACACTCCATCACAATGCCCCAAATGTTACCACTGTGGTTTAAATATTTGGAATACGTACCCTTGCTTTAGTTTCAACGGCTACTAATACACTAGTTATGACATATAATATTATTTATTTTATATATAGTATTGATTACATTAATTATTTTAAATTAAGTATCACTTGCTTTAACGGTGAAAACATCGTGAGGGAACATGCAGGCCTGAGAGTTTTCCATAAAGTCCTCGAAGGTATATGAAGTTTATCAACACTTACTTCGTCAGCACGGTGGACAGAACCTTATCCTTATCTTTCTGAGAGGAGACCCGTACCCAGCAATGAGACAATAGGTGTCGATGATGATTACCTACTTATGCCCACAATTAAGTAAGAATAGTCACTGCAACCCATTGTTTTCAAAAGATCGCTACTAGCAGGAGATTCGGCCGCAAGATTGGTACGTTCATCAAGTATACAATCAAAATCTATTTTTTAGATATATTTATGAATAGGAGAATATTATCACCAAGTTGCCTAACAAAATGTGGTAGTATAGTAGTGTTTTTAATCAAATTGAATATTGAATTTTCAGAAAAAAAATATTCAGTAATTTTAAATAAAATATATTCCACAACATAGAAAGATATTAAAAGAACTTGAAAAGCTATGGTTGCTGGAGGACTCTTCACAAGACATTTTTATATATCCCAATAGAATCTCCTGGCGCGCTCTTTCAACATAAAGTACCCCCAAGTAGCTAGTTTTGAATCTTGATTGCAACTTACCTAGAACTTATAAAATAATAACTTCTAACGATCACGCACGTCACGTGACTGCACGAATGACCCGAATGGGACCGAGTCCACCCGATCGTTCGCGCGCCGCCTACGCAAGCGTGTTTCGTACGATGTACCTAACGGCAAAGTTCCGGATATCCGGCTACAAGGTTGGCCGACTATCTGGTATCCGGCTAAACTGTTATGCGTTTCATCTCTAGTAATTATAAGAAATAATAATTAGAAGTTCTTTTAATATTTTTCTGTGTTGTGCATCATATCTTATTTTAAAATTCATTCATTCACTTGTGAATGATTTTTTTCTAATAAATTAATTAATATTACTTTAATTAAAAAAGGAACGGCCACATTTTGATAGGCAACTTTGTTGTAAAATACATTTCTTTATACAGGAAAATCATTTCTCGTCCATGGAAACCAGCAAACAATAATCTTGTTCCAAATACAAATTAAAGTTTAGGAGCATGCTGAATGCCGACATACGCGTCTAGTGGCGCCCTCTATCCGATATTGGCGACAACAATGGCTGACAGCGCCATTTAATTGTCAGTGGAACAGCGATGTCGTTAAATGTTCTACATCAATGGTTCTTAGCCGGTGGTCCGTGGACCACTGGTGGTCTCTGAAAGCATATGGAGTGGTCGGTGTAGTCATGATAAAATTATTAACGTAAGTCTACGACGGATTCGGAATATGTCATAATTAACGTTTTTGAGAAATTTAAAATAACGTAAATTACCATCAAAGATCTGGTGGTCCTCGGTAATATGACGTTTTTAGTAATGTGGTCCCTCAGCACTAAAAGGTTAAGAACCACTGTTCTATATCGAGACAAAATTCCATTAGTAATAAATACAACGCCATCTTACGTTTAAGATGCGAATAATGAATTAAAATGGGCTCCATCTTTCAGTCCCTGTTAAAACTACAAACAGCTCTCTGGGCTGTTGTAGAATAACTTGCTCCATCTACCGTCATAAATACAAACGATTTTTAGCAGACTTTCAAAAGGAAGCGACCACGTTTTCAGATTTCATTACGGGCGGTTTCGTGAAATCCTGAAAAAACAGATTTCATGTAATTTCCGATTAACCGATATTAGTGATATTTTATTTGTAAGGGTATACTATTGTGGTTGTCCTATATGAGATTAGTTAACATCTGGGATGGGATCCAATTCCTCAATGGCACCAATTGTTTTAATATTCGAAACGTACATATCTTTATATATATTTGTTTATAACATTCTTCATTCCCAGTTATTCACTTCTTAGCTATAGTTCTCTCTGTATAAAGAGTACATTACTTGAAAGAGACGCTGCAATTTTTTCCTTTTGTAAGGCCCCATCCTTCCTTTTGTAATGTAATTTCTCACGTCCTTTGTTTTCGACACTGCTTCTGTGATGGCAATTATGACCCTGTGATTAGATTAGAATTACTTATACATCTTAGTCAACAATAATTTCCAAAGGATTTAAAAATAATAACAACTTATACATTTATAATTTATTACTGATATAGACCTAATACAAAAATATAAAAAGATTTGAGTATAAAGGGGAGCATACCAAGAGTATAATAAAAACTTAAAAATAACGTAATCGATAAGTCAATATATACATATACCTCGAAAACGTTGGAATGTATAAAAATGGCATCGTCGGGAATTTCGTAATAAATAAATTTATAAACATTATTTCACAATACAATTAATACTATTATTACAAATACATGTTTCGTCAATATTGTAAGAAAGGAGATTCGATTCTCTTTTATGAAGAACTAGCGTAAACGTGGGTGCAGTTCAGAAGACAATAAGAGAGCGGTTTAAGTTAAAAGGTTTCAGTTAAAAATGTTTTTTTTATATCCTACATTATTGCTCAAGCTGGGCTTCAGACAGGCTAGGCTAGGCAGAAAAAGTGCAATTAAAGATGAATAACACTACATTCCATAGATTTACGAGGAGTCATAAATCTGTTTGCCGCTCTCTACAGTTAAAACGTAGTGAATTGTATTAAAATGATTAGTTTTTTATGACTTAACATAGATTATTCAAATTTTAATTAGCTGTCAAATTTTAAAATAAAAAACGCGTTTTTAAAAGCTTGCTTTACATGACATTGTGGTGACACAAATAATATATCATGAAATACACCCGACGTATGCCTTAATTAAAGAAAAATCTTTTTCGACATGACAATTTATACTGCTATGGGAATAAGCACTTTATTAAATATAATTCCATGGAATTGTGTTTTTTTTTAATTTGTACAGATTATATTATATAAAGGTAACTTTCCTTCTAAATCCAAATTTAATTTACTCGGATACACTATCTTTTGTATCTAACGCTGCTTTCCAGACTTAATATCAATTTTCATTAACCTCATTACTGTTTAAAATTTATCTGTTATAAGGATTAAAAGCAGATCTTAGCTCTAGAGTTTATTAAAACACTTATTCCCGTAGCGTTAACAAAATATCCAATCACAATATAGAGAGCATTATAATAGAGATTTTTCGTTACTTTTGATAAAAGTAAATAAATTTACAACAATAAAATTACACGAACTAAACGTTCGTTGTAAACTCAGATTACGCCGTGGGATTTTCAAAATATTTAAAACTTACGTAAGATTACTTAAAAAGACACAATTCAGACGACATACCTAATGTATGTATACATTTAAAAATTAAAGACCAAACTCGGTAAACGGCAGTGACAATTTAACTTTCAACACCCGCTTCCGTTATTCGAACCAAACAATTACGTTAATAATTCCTTTAAAATCCCTAAAGCGCTCTGGGAAACCTAGATTGAGCTTGCTTGTGCGCTATAGCTACAGATGTTCACTACCAGTACATGTCGAATTCCAATATCACAACCGACAATCAGCTCTTAACCATTTATTGTGATGCAATCACGCCTTGTCAAAATATCGTCCTATAAACAATTATCCTACTTCCTCTTAGGACCTATTGTAAAGTACGCAATGGACTTCATTCAGTCTACAATAGTCACATATTGACTGGTTTTTAAAAAATCTTTCAAGTATCAATAACATGTCCACCGCTTTACTGCAGATCCCATTCCCTACCGATTGTCCAACAACCTCATAATAAGGCATACACGAATATTTCACGAAATCATCTACCGGCAGACTATTAGCTGCGCTGTTAAATAAATCTAATATTTTTATCACATTCGTTACACTCCGAAAACAGTCCTATATTACCCAACTTACATTTTCCCGTGGGACGAACAATGTATCACTGCGCATAAACCTTGTTTTAAGCCCCTACCTTTGAAGAATACTGGCCAATTAAAAGACGACTTTGAATCATTCTCTCTACACATTAAATCTAAATAATAAACACAGATGTAACATTTACTAGTTCCGTAATTAATAGACACTCATTTATTATGACGAATGTGACCAATAATAATTATTAGGTAACTATGAATCGTCAATACAGTATTTATATTGGCAGGAGTAAGTAATAAGCTTGGCAAAGTTATGCTAATCATTTAGTCGAAACGCCATTTGCGTGCTTTAATAATTATTTTAAACCGTTGCGGAATTATCTTTATTATGGTTTAAGAAACGTGTTTCAAAATAAGTTTAAAATCCTTTAATAAAGGTTAAAGCCCGATCAACAAAAGCTGGCACGTTCACAATGATCAAATAAATAATTATTGCCAGTATATGCACAGCATTTATTGCTCGATGCAGTGTGGCGTCATACGTGCGATTATTCACAAAAAGGTTTTAAAATGCTTTTAATTAAATGAATAAGGTTAAACCCCGATCAACAAAAGCTGGCACGTTCACAATGATCAAATAAATAATTATTGCCAGCATATGCACAGCATTTATTGCCCGATGCAGTGTGGCATCATACGTGCTTTTGTTCACAAAAAGGTACGGTTATAGATATATTTGTGCTGGCCAGCTTATTTAATCAACTTTTAAGTGCTTTTTTTATATGCTTACATTATTTATAAGGGACCATTCATTTATTGCGCGAGGATAATTTTGGCAAATTTACCTTCCCCCCTGCCCCCGTGTAAGGGTACGTACGAGTTTCAATCCCCTCCCCCTTATTCTTACGTAAGATTTCGTTTTTGAAAATAATAAATTGTTAGAAAAATATCAGTTACACTAAAACTTCCCACTTTCCCGTAAATCAAAGATTTTAATTTTTCGACAAATAAGTTGATACTTTATAGCTATCAACTAAATATTATCTTTATATTATCAACAATCTACAAACCAGTAACACATAAGATTAAGTTTGTCCCCCTTGCCAAAGTAAGAGTATGTAGAGATTTTTCCAAGACTCCCTCCCCCTCGGAACCCTTACGTTATTAATGAATGGCCCCTAAACCCACCTACAAAAGGTATAGTATCTTATTCAGCTTTGAACTAATCTATTTTCTAGTCGTGACATCACAACAAGCCGCCGTACCTAAAGATATTCATTGTAGGCGATTCTAATTGAGTAAATTTAGATAAAATTATTTATAAATAAAATTCAGCACGTAAATGAGCAAGCGTTCATAGATTATTATGTTCATAAATTTTATCAAACAAATAACCAATAATAACACTCTAACATATTCACCTCGCTATTTTATAAATACCAATAATGTCGTTGAATTATATCGTTGAAGCTGTTGTTCGTTCCAATCTATCGTTGAATCTGAGCACTTAATATCATTTAATTATTTTCTCTAAAATTTTTAATCAATTCAATTTTTAACTTTTTTTTTTTTTTTCTTTTATGCTATGCTAGTCACATTAATCGAAATATATTGAGCATTGATTAGAAACCTTTACTAACATTTAGAGCTCACGATTTCATTAATTCGGAGTAACATTCGATTCTTCATCGTTGTTAGCAGATTGGTTAACTTTATTAGGCGACCATGTTTATCCATCGACGTAAATAATCATGGCGAGAGCACCAAAAAGATTACATAGATAGTTTAAGTATGTACCAGCGTATACCAATTACATCACCCGTTTAATGCTTGTACATATGAAATATTTATTAAACCCCGGTATTGGAAAATTCAACAACGAAAACAGTTTTTTTAGATGCTACTTCCATGTTAGTGATTTTTGTGTATATACAATCTTGTAGTGACAGCTTGATAATTTTGAACTGTCAAAGTTCATTTTGACGTTTGACATTTTATTTTAACGGCCTTATTCATAAACGTCTCATAAGCACATTACGTCTAATTAAGCTATAGAATGCTTTGCTCTTTTTCTAACAATGTCACGTGTAAATTTCTAGAAAGAGACAAAGCATTATATAGCTAATATGCGCTTATGAGACGTTTATAAATAAGGCCGTTAGTCTTTACATTTGCAGCAGTGTTGTACAGTGTACGTACAGAGATTGATGTTTTGAACAGATACATCTTTATATATCTTTATGTATACACATACTTTGAATATTTGCTACCTAAAGCAATGTACATAGCTATATCTGTATATAGCTATGTACATCGCGTTAGGTATGACATATTCAAAGTCGAGAAACTGCCTGAATATATCTCTTAATGGCCTCACTTGTAAACGTTACTTAAGCACAGATTGGTTAAACACTGTTTAGTCTCTTTGTAACAACTTTTCTACTCTAGGTCTAGGTAGGTCACTAGGCCTCTTTCTGTGTTTAGTTTAACTAAGTGTTAAACTTATATTTTACCTAGCGATAAGGCAGCCGGGCCACCCGATGGAAAGTGGTCACCGTCGCCTATAGACATTTGCATATCAAGCAGAGCTCTTTTGACACCTTTCTTGAAGAACCCCAAGCCCAAACATTTAGGGGAATATCTCGGAAGGAAGCTCATTCCACATCTTGCACGTACGCAGTAATAACAAACGCGCAAACCGAACCGTAGAGGACCGCCACGGGTCCAGTTGATGGGAATGGAACCTCCTCCTTCGGCGAGTGGTGCGATGAAGGAAGGGAGACGTCGGCACCAGATCGAACAATTCTTCGGAGCACTCGTCATTGTACAGCCGGTAGAACATGCATGCATATATGCTTTAGTAACGTATATAAGTAAGGCCCTGTATACATTTTTTTAAACCCAGAGTTATATAAATATTTGAAATGTTAAAAGCTGCACCTTAGCTACCCAAATCTACTATACGCCAAATTTAAATACTCCATCTATTTTCTATTTGGTACAAATTCGGCCATGTTTCTTTGCCTCCAACATGAAGCAAAATTTACATCTTTAAGTACGCCACTCATATGAAACAAATATAACAACATCGTGTTTATTATCTAGCTTTTGAATCATCAATCGATTAATCGTTATATATATCATAAAGAGACAGACATGAAAGTACTAAGTAACTGTTTTAAATTAAATTTTACAACAGCCGAACGAAAGAAAGGTACATATGGGTTAATTTGAAAGTAACAGTAATTTTAATTGTTAAATTTTGACACTTAATTACCCTGTTACATCTAAACATTGATTTATAACATGCTACTGTAGATTATTTGATTAATGTATACTTAGACACCAAAGAGGCACAGTACGGACACGCGCGTTTCGAATTTCGTGGAAACAAAAAACATTTCACCTACCTTGGTTCTCTGAAGTTTATCCTAATGATACAATTCGAGTTTAGTATTGAATGATTTCGGCTGTATTTTCCGAAAAGTGAGTATTAGAGTCCGTACCGTGCGAAAGATTACTACATTACGAATATAGATTACAAGAAGTACACAGCATATTACACCAATTGAATATTTAATTCTTATTCTACGCATACACTTAAATGCTACGACACTTAGACTACACATGTCATGGAAATAGACCAGTAAATAAATATAGAGATATTTGAGCACATAGTAAAATTTCACTCTGAATATAAATTAATATATCGACAAAAAATGGAATGTAAAAAATATAAAACTTTGTATACATACCTACTTAACCAAAACAATTTTGAAGTGCAATAAATATTATTTTAAGTTTGGTTAAGACGACACGAGTTAATTGTGGATTATGTGCCCAGTATTGAGACATGAAACAAGCCAACTAACAAACATTGCAAATAAAACAAAAACTTGGATATATCTATAAATAAAATAATTATGTGTCGTTAGAGATTGGTGCTTTATTCAGTTATTCTATATAAAATGTCCGTGATAGCTTTGTGGTAAGATTCCGGCCTCTCGCTCGGGAGGTCGAGCTTCGAACCCCAGGCACCCATCTCTGATTTTTCGAAAATACAAGCGTTATTAGAAATTAATTATCACATGCTATAACGGTGAAGAAAAACATCTTAAGGAAACCTGCACGCCTGAGAGTTCTCCATAAAGTTCTCACAGGCATGTGAAGTCTACCAACACGCACTTGGCCAGAGCGGTTGACTTCGGCCTAAAACCCAAAAAATGCCCAACAGTGGGACTTTAGTGGGTCAATGATGATATAAAATGTCAGCAATGACGATTCGTTGCTTCCCGAAACTTTCAAAAAACCTAAGGACTGGCGTGTCCTCCGTATTGCTTCAGTACAGGCCGGTGGAAAAGTTTTAACATTTCTGAAACACGAGCCCTTGTCCTTTATATATCTAACTCGTCGTTTAAATAACAAAGGAACCTACAGGAAGCAGCGTTTCCGCAGACGCAACAATATAACAAACGTAGGCATGGACATGGTTTCCAACTGTTGGAATGCATGGTCACTGCCCTGGAGAGGATCTGAAAACACTTCCATTTCCAACAGAATTTCAACATTCAACATACTTCAAGGGAGTATCGTTACTGTTATCTGCTTTGCATGTTTAAAATGTACTACCACGCCAGTAATATTTAAAGTAGATAATTAAAATTCATTTATTTTGCATAGGCCTACGAGGGCACTTACAAATTGTCATAACAATATTTCCTTAAACTACCGCCGGTTCGAAATGCGGCTTCATCTGAGAAGAGCCGGCAAGAAACTCAGTGGGCTTGTCTTTTTTTTAAATAATGTCTCTTTTTTTTATATATATGAATTAAATTTAAAAAAGGAATTGAATATACACACCAGCTCCAATATACTGCCAAAGAAAGTTTTTTTTTTTTTTACAATATACGCAAATCTTTACAAATTTCTTATAAACACATCCCTTTCTTCAAATTTTGTATTTCCCAAAAACATCCTAATTCAAAATTCCTCTTTCTCAGAACGTCACTTACATAAAACATTTCCTTCGCAAAGAGTCGCTTTCACTAAACGTCCCACTCTCTTTATATATCGTTTGCTAAACATCTCTTTCGCATAACGCCTCGTTAGCAAAACATCTGTTTCGCATAACGCCTTGTTTGCAAAACATCTGTTTCGCATAACGCCTCGTTTGCAAAACATCTCTTTCTCATAACGCATCGTTTGCAAAACATCTCTTTTGCATAACACCTCGTTTGCAAAACGTTCCTTTCGCAGAATATGCATCATTTCATAACGTCTCTTTTGTAACACTTTAGTAACAGCTCTTTCGCAGAATTATAGTGTACAAGGGCGGATGGTCAATATTTGATAATCTGAATATAACACGGACAATATATGCTTACCGCCGGTCGTGGACATGTGTACTCAACTCTATGAAGACAGAATTAATTAAAGTCAATACCACAACTGAAAACTAAGATGGCTGCCGCAAATGTATCTATGAACAAACCTCTTCCACTTAAACAAGAATTACTTAATGCAGCGTATGGATGTGTTTAATTTTTATATTACTCATTCACATCTGTTATCACAGGAAATATTCGTCTTCCGCTGTATTTTTATTAAAATTAAAATCTACGAATTTCGTAGAGCGGCAGGAGCACACATATATTGAAAAGCTTGACAAACGTATTGGACATTGTCTGTAATGTTTGTTAACTTAAGATAAATATTTAATAATAATAATAGAACATACTTATCAGCATTCACTCTAATCGTACTGACTCATGAAACTGGAAACTTGGCGCAGGCCCGTATCTTTTTCTTTAAAACCGAAATGAATCGAGAACAAAAATTTTAAAAGATAATAATAAATGTGAAATGTAATGCATTAGGTAATGGATTAATAACTGTAAGTAATAAAATTACAGAAGTCTCAGTCTGCGTACGCATTGCTGTTTCGGCGTAGAGCCAAAACCAACGTAACTTGGCGTAACGTAGGACAGTAAAAAATGAAAATTTATCCGCCCTTATACGAGGTTTACACGACGCCATTATTTATAATGATAAACGTTACTCGACTTACTCGTGTCTACATATTGCATTCATTTGAAATTAACATAGTATGGTTTTGACATACGTTTACACATGTACATATATACACTACATACATAGTTTCGAGTTGACTACCACTGCTACTTACTATGCCTACAGTAGTAGGCATAGTGGGTAGCAGTGGTTCGGGCATTATGTATCTATACTAATATTATAAAGAGGAAAGATTTGTATGTATGTTTGTAACGAATTGGCTCAAAAACTACTGGA
>DWKO01000075.1:0-11242 GCA_018249515.1 Euriphellus phraxanor
TTATATGTGTATATATATATGTATATATATATATTTTATTACATTTTGTTTAGATAGTGCTGATTGAGCCGTTTAATTTGAGCACTCTTCTGACCACTTTTTCGGCAAAGGTGAAAAAGTGTTTGCGTGAAGTGTCGTTCATTATGATAGCCGGGAGTTGTCTCATGGTAAATTGTTGTCCTATTTGAATTTCGAGATTTAATCTGTCGATCGAGTATTTCGGGCATTCGAGTTAAATATGTTCTATTGTTTCTATAGATTCGTTATTGCAGTGGCAGGTTTCGGTTTGAGAGAGCTTGAATTTAAAAAGGTATCCCCTGAATCCGCCGTGGCCAGTGAGTATTTGTGCTCTGAGGTTGTTCAGGTGGCATTTGGATAAAATTTTGTAGGCTGTATGAGGGGACTCGAAAAACTTTTTTGTTACGTTGCCAGTAGTTGCTGTTGTGTAGCGGAGTTTCCACGCTTCCAATGTGTCGTTTCGAATAATTCGTTTTGCGTATGATAGGGGGAAGGAGTCGTAGATGGGTAGATTTTTGTTGTGTAGAGCAGCTTTCTTAGCGAGATTGTCTGCTCTTTCGTTACCGGCGACCCCTTGATGTGCTCGTAACCAATATAGAGATACCTTGCCTCCCTTGTTCTGTAGATTGGTAATTTTTTGGCGAATGTCGTGGACTAGAGGGTGGAGTGATTTTGGGTTTGAGATTGTTTCAAGGGCGGAGCGAGAGTCACTCAGGATGTTTGCTTTTTGATACTTTTTCATTCTGAGCATACCTTCGAGTGCTTTGTTTATAGCGCATAATTCGGCCTGGTATACACTGCAGTAACTTTCGAGTTTGTAAGTGCTATGGTGAGTTTCGGTACCGTTGATCCAAAAGGTGACGGCAGCTCCGACTTTGTCATTTATTTTGCTACCGTCGGTGTAGATAGTGGGAAGTTCATTTTCGATTAGTGATAGTTCTTCATTAGTGTTTAGAAGGTTATATTGTATATATTGAATTTTGGATGGGTGTTCAAGTTCAAAGGGGCTAATTCTTGTTTGGATTTTTCTTTCAGGGATGTGGGGTAGAGATTTGCCTTTCTTTACTTCGTAGAGAATTTTATTTTCAGCGGCTCGTAGATCGAGGGGGATGATTCTGGCTAGTGCTGCAGTTGAGGTTAGGGATGCGGTTCTATGTGATTTGCTTATTAGTATAGCGAACATTCTGGTAATTCTGTCTAGTTTTCTCTTGGCGTATTTGGCTTTGACGACATCTGCCCAGGCGCCGGAGGCGTATAGCACAGTGGGTTCAATTACCGCTAGATATATTGTGCGGATTATGTCAGAGTTGAGACCCCAGTGTGCTCGGGCTGCTTTAGATACTTGTTTGAAGATGTTACACGTTTTGTTTTGTAGTACTTTTAGGTGTTTGACAAAGTTGAGTTTGTCGTCGATGGTTAAGCCAAGTACTTTGATGTCTTTCGAGAAGGTGAGGATGTTATGGTTAAATATTAGATTTGGAGTATCATATTTTAGCTTGCGTGTGATAAGTAATGACTGGGTTTTGTGGGAAGCAAATTTAAGGCGTTGCTTGATTCCCCAGTCATATATGGTTTTTAGGGCTGGGTTAATGGTGTCTTCTAGTTCTTTTCCGGTGTGTGCTTTTGCAATTAGAAGAATGTCATCGGCGAAGGCTTGTATATGGATTTTTAGTTTTTTGGTGATTTGTAGGAGAGAGTCTATGAGTAAGTTCCATAATATTGGTCCGCAGGTTGAGCCTTGAATGCATCCTTTACTTGTGGATTTGTCAAACACAGCACCTGCATATCTGATTGAAACTTTTCTATCTTTTAGGTAGTCATTGACGAGTTTATAAATTGATGAGTCGATTTGTTTATGATGAATTTGGTTGAGAATTGCGGGCCACCAGGCGTTATCAAAGGCACCTTCGATATCTAATGAGATCATAACAACGATCATTTTGTCTGTAAGTCCTTGTTTAACGATAGATAAGGCGTTACAGAGAGCGTCTTCAGTGCTTTTTTGCGGTGTAAAACCGTACTGGTTTTGGCTCAGTCTTTGTTCGTTCCCTAGTTGCCATTGCATTCGGTTGACGAAAAGTTTTTCCAGGGTTTTGCCTAAAACAGGTAGGAGACCTATGGGTCTATAAGATCTGGGTAGAGAATAGTCGTCTTTACCAGGTTTGGGGATAATTCGGACGACGGCAGTTTTCCATATTTTAGGGAAGTGACTGAGTGTAAGACATTTATTGAAGAGTCCCGTGAGTATTTCAGGGTATGCCCTGTAAGCTTCGTAGCATATATCAGCCGTGAAGCCATCTCCTCCTGGGGCTTTTTTGGGATTCATGTCGCGGAGTACTAGATCTATTTCTGTGGATGTAAATTTGATAAAATGGGTCGGTATGGTGTTTTGTAGGTTAGCTTCAATGAGTTTTCTGGTTTTATGTTGGTCTATTGTATCGTTTTCGTGTAAATCGTCATCAAAGAATGTTTCGGCCAGGAGTTTAGCAGAGCCGTCGGGAGATAGGATTGTTCCGGAGTTGTCTCGTAATAATTTGTCGCTGGTGTGTGGAGAGCATTTCTTGATGATTCTGTAAGATTTTTTCCATAGGTCTTCTTTAGTTTGATCTGAGCAAAATGTTTTCCAGCTAGTAGTCATTGCAGTTTGTATACTGTCTTTGTAGTCTACTTTCGCTTCAATGTATTCCTTAATGACTTCTAATTTGCGATTTGCACGAGCATTTTTTATTCTTTTGCGAAGGGTGATCATTCTTTGTTTTTTGTCATGTAGGTCGTTGTTCCACCATGACTCTATTTTTGGTTGTCGTATGGTTATTTTCGGGATGGATTTGAGGCATGCGGTTTTAATACAGTCTTCGTAGATAGTAATAGCTTCGGCTAGTTGATCTTTATTGGATTTTTTTTCTATATCGGGTAGTCTGGGAATTTCGTTGTCTAGGTTCGCTTTAAAATCTGACCAGTTGGCCTTATTAGTATTATAGATGCGTGTATTTGTAATATAATCGTTGGTTTGATTGGTTTTGCTGGTTTTTATTTGAAATCTTATGGCTCTATGGTCAGAGAGGTTGAGTATATTAGTATCTACTCTCCAGTGTTGTATTTTGTCAAGGAAACCGGATGAGCAGGCAGTTACGTCAACGATACTAGTGTAAAGCTTGTCGCCACGGTATACGTAAAAGGTAGGTGTATTGCCTTGATTAATGATGTGAATGTCTAATTCTGCAATGGTTTCAGTAAAAGCTGTTCCTCGGGCATCTTCTCTGTCACAACCCCACCATGGACTTGCGGCATTTATATCGCCAGTTATTAATATATTATTTGTGTTTAGTGCTTTTGCTGTGTTTTTGATTTGGTGGAGAAATGGTAATATATCAACTGTATCTTGTATATAAACATTTATTATGCCTAGTTTGAGTGTTCCGATTTGTATTGTAATACCGACTAGATTAGGTGTTATAAGGTCTGGGTTCTCGAGAATCTTAATGTCGGGATTGATGACGACTATTGCGGATTTTGTAGGATTATTTTGATTATTATGATTGTTTTGGATAACTCTAAAGCTTGATGATAGGTATCCTTTTGATCCAATATATGGCTCCTGTAGTAGTAGGAGGGATATATTCCTTGTTACAGCTTCATGAAAGCATTCCTTTGTGGCAGCTAGACCGCGACCTAGATTTGCTTGCATGATCTCTATCTGAGAGTTCTTGTGTGAGGGGTTGTTACCAGTACGAGACTGCGTGTCGTGAAATCCTGTCCCATTTTTGCCACTCGGGGCAATCGGTGCTGTAGGCTGGATGTACATTGTTTTTGTTGTTAGATTTCTTTTCACAATTGCAGCATTTGGGAGATCCGTTTTTGTTTGGGCAGTTACGGGTGTCGTGCTCCTCTGCGCAGTAACCGCAGTTTTCTTTGTTGGTATTACATTCTGTAGCTCGGTGGCCGAATCCAAGGCAACGAAAACATTGTAATAGAGGGGTCTGGGCTGGTACGATTTGGTATCCTAAGCGGATTTTCCTGTCTCTTAGGGCGTTCCAGACAGCTGGACTAACGATGAGTATAACATTGACCAAAGTATCTCTGCGGCTTTTCGTCCTTCTTTGCACTTTCAGATATATATGGTCAGGAGGAATATTAGAAAATAGGGAAGTATTTTGTTTGATAATTGCTTCTTCGATTTTGGCATCTGTTATGTCAGAGATGACGCCCACAAGACGGATAAGGGGGTTCTTTGGGATAGGATTGGTGATGGATAGATTATCTCCTAGGTTTTTTATGGCGTTACTCATCTTCTCTTTTTCTTCTTCGGAACTCATAGAGATGGCGATTCGGCTATTTCTGCACTTGCGAAGGCTGTTTACTCCCACTCCCAGGTTCACCACATCAATGTTGTTTTTGATGGTTGACATTATTTGTTCACCTGTATCATGTGGGTCTCTGGATTCTATTAGCATAGTGTATTTGGGATTTGCGACTTTTTCTGTAAAAGTAGGAGTGTAATCTTTTGTAGTTATTCTTTGTTCTGATCTGTCATTGTTGGAGTTTTGTTGGTCATTGTGGAGAGCAAGTGGATGTGTGAATGGGCTGGTTGAATATCTTTGTTTGTGAATTCTTTTGTAGATCTAAGATGCTCTTTTCAACCTTGTCTTGACGGTTAAGAAGTTCTTGGAGAGCAGTCTTGACAAAAGCTTGGTTATTTTGATCTTCGGTAATTATTGGTGAGGTGGTGATTGGTTGTGTCAACGTAATGTTATTCAGCTTTATGGTAGCTTTGTTAATTTCTTCAGCTGCTGCACAAATGAGCCGTTTATTTGCAGCCGTGACATTTTTATATTCGGTTACTGCGGTTTTTATGCAAGTTATCAATTTGTAGATTACATTCAGGTAGGATTCCTTGTCAGTTATTTCTAGAGCTGTGATAGGCAATTCAGGTTTGGGTTTCACGTCATCCCTTTTGTTGGATTGTGCTAGTTTAACGGTGGCATGTGGGTTCACAGCGGGTAGCTCCGAAATGTTAGTTTTAGATTTGGGTGGTGGTGCTGTGGTAATATTTCTGGAGGACGTGGGGGACACATTGTGTGTTACTACAGTACCTTTAATGTTCTTTTGGGAATTTGAAGGTTGAGTGGACGATTTCTTGGTTTGTTCGGATTCCATTGTGTTCTGGGTATTGTAGGTAGTAGTAATGGATTTTCTCATGGGTCTTCTGAAGCCGAACATAGCGTGAAAGAGAGGGTGATGAATGAAAGAGGAGTATATAACCAGGAGCGCACCGTCGGAGCGTAGCTGTAATGTCACTTGAGCAGTCAACTGAGATTGAATTTGAATATTTCACTATTGTATCACTTTTGTTTATAGATACGTTCTTTGGGTCACTTCTGTCTTTTGTTATTTCAGTGAAAATTTTCCTGGTTTTTGGTCTTTTTCTCTTCAGTCCTTGGAAAATTGATCACCACACAATTGCCAAACGATAGACATTGTTATAACACACAATTTGATACAAATCACTTTGAGATTGGAGCACTTTTTTCACCAACAAAAAATAAAATGACGGAGCGCAGAATAAAATCGACTATTCGCGACCAGGGCTGGCAAATCGAATCGTGCCTGTTGGTTGACTTCACACACCTTTGAGAACTTTATGGAGAACTCTTAGGCATGCAGGTTTCAACGCGATGTTTTCCTTCACCGTTAAAGGACGTGATAATTTATTTCTAATACGCACCTAATTTCCGAAAAATAAGAGATATGTGTCTGGAGTTCGAACCTCAGACCTCTTGACCTCGGGAATTTTAGGAAAAACAATAAAAACGAACCCTTCAGCTTAAAAAGGCGGTAGCGCAATCTTGTAAAAAAATTGTCACCAGTTTTTTTTTTGTAATGACCCATCGACTTACTGCCATCATGTGCAGTGTACTCGTATATACAGAATTTAATCACAAAATTTCCTAAGAACGAATAATAATAAATGATATCTTATATATTGATCACAGTAATATACTATTATATGCAGACGATGTTAAAATATTTAAAAGAGTCAAAACGATATTAGACTGCTCAGATTTGCAATGTGACTTAAGAAATTTTGTCAATTACTGTAAAAACAACTATTTACATCTAAATATAAAAAATGTAACTCAATCTCCATCTCTACAAGCTGCAAGAAAGCAAGAAGCTGCCCTATTAAGTTTGATTATAGATTAGATAACATCTCAATAATTCGTGTAACCGAAATAAAAGACCTCGATGCGTATAAGATAGTAATTAACATTCAATGAATATGTAAATTATTTTATCCCTAAGGCATATCGTATGCTTGGCTTCATATTAAGAGTAAGTAGGACTTTAAGAACAGTCACTCTCACCCTATTAATAACTCGTATGTCAGAGCTGTGCTTTAGTATGGCTCGGTTGTTTGGAACCCGCAATACAAAACGCAGATAAATAAACTAAACAGAATCTGTCAGCTGTACTTAACACATTTGAATGAAAATATTGATAGCGTAGAATAAGCAATTAACTTAACTGAAAGACGAGCTGAAAGATATCAATTATTTCTCTACAAGATCTTAAACAACTACATCGATTCACCATTCCTTTTAAGCAACATCAATCTGCGATACCTCCCCGATACACGTCGCAAGACATTGCTTCATATCGATCGTTCACATCCTAGATCGAAAATTGTATATATTAAATTATCCAATTGGCAAATATAAGAGGAAGGTGAGACTGACTTTAGAAAAATTATGATATTGCAACTTATCTTCCCTATTTATGATTATTATTTTAAGTAAGGTGGTAAGGTCTGGTCTGGTTCTTGCGAAACTCTCACCGTTTATTTATTTATTATTGGATACAATTCAGAATCACAGTGATGCTGTTCAAAGTCATAAATAAGTCGATTAGATAACGCTGTAAATAATAGGCGATCGTGATACATGAAGCCACTCAATAACCCAAGCCCATAATGGTAAGTTCGCTGACCGCCGCGACGCTGTTGCTCTGCTGCGCAGCGCTGGCCGAGGCCGACCGCCGCCACCCCGAGCCCGCGCCCGCCGAGCGCACCGCCGCCTTCTGGTACGAGCAGGCGCAGGCCGCCATCGAGCGGCAGGTGGAGCACGGGCTCGGCGGCGGCGGCAAGGCGCGCAACGTGGTGCTCTTCCTGGGCGACGGCATGTCCGTGCCCACGCTGGCCGCTGCGCGCACGCTTCTGGGGCAACGCGCCGGCTTCACTGGGGAGGAGGCGCAACTTTCCTTTGAAGCTTTTCCATCCGTCGGTCTTACGAAGGTGCTTCAAATTGTAGAATATTATTACTGATGAACGTACGCATATATAATTAATTGCGCGAAGTAAATATTGCTAGTGTCTGCGACGACGGTGGCCTCTGGTGGAGTTTAGACTGCTTCGAGGCTTATTTAAACGCCGCATATTTATTTATTGCAGACGTACTGTGTTAACGCTCAGACTGGAGACTCTGCATGTACGGCTACGGCGTACCTGTGCGGAGTTAAGAGCAACCGTGGCACAATCGGCGTGACGGCCGCCGTGCCGCGCCGCGATTGCGTCGCATCTCTCGACAATTCCACTAAGTTAGACTCAATAGCTGCGTGGGCACTCGCTGATGGTCGTGATGCAGGTAAATAATCGTCAAAATTGTGATATTTTAAAACTAACTTAAATGAACTAGGTACATAGCATTATTGATACATTTCAGGCATTGTAACAACAACTCGTGTCACGCATGCTTCGCCGGCTGGAGCTTTTGCTAGGGTAGCAAACCGTAATTGGGAGAAGGACGCCGATGTACGAGCAGATGGTCAAGATCCTAATGTGTGTCCTGATATCGCATATCAATTGGTGCATTCACATCCCGGCAATCAGTTTAAGGTAGTATAGTGACATTCCTTTGCAGGACATTTATGTTTATGAACTCAGAATTACCGCCTCTTTCATTTGACTTTTGACTCGATATGTTATCAAATAAAATACTTTTCAGTTCCTAACTTTTTTGGATATTACATCCGTCACAAAGATTTTGTTTTAGTAAAATATTAGCTATGTAACCGGGACTATAAGAACGAACCAATTGACGTATCATTGATCAAAATCTCTTCTCGTTATTGACATTTCGTAGAGCATGCGTAATTACAGACATATTAATTGCTAAAATCATACTATTTCGTTTGGCTTTGTCGTAATAAGATAAAAATAAACCATTTAGTTTTAAAAACGAAATACCATAGATATAACATCATTTCATATTATTTCTAGCCAAAAGAAAGATCAGCTGCTAACTACATAGTACTAATTAAAGGTTGGATGTAAAATTACTACATGTTTCACAGGTCATATTAGGTGGAGGAAGACGCGAGTTTTTGCCAACAGACGTCGTTGATGAGGAAAGAGCTAGAGGACGGAGGACCGATGGGCGCAACCTGATCAATGAGTGGCAGAATGATAAACTATCACGTAATGTCAGCTACCAGTACATATGGAATCGAGATCAGTTAATGAGTGCAAACGTGACGCTTCCTGACTATTTATTGGGCCTGTTCGAGAGTGGCCACATGCAGTACAATTTGCAGGCGAATGTCGACACTGAGCCCACGCTCGAAGAGCTAACCGAGGTCGCTATCCGCTCACTCAACCGTAACGAGAAGGGATTCTTCTTATTCGTCGAGGGTGGACGCATCGATCACGCACACCATGTTAATATGAGAGAACTCGCACTAGATGAGACTATAGAATTTTCTAAAGCAATCAAACGCGCTACGGAGTTGCTCAGCGAAGAGGATTCCTTGATAGTGGTGACGTCAGATCACGCTCACGTCATGGCTTTTAACGGGTATGCTATTCGCGGCGGTGATATTTTGGGCATCTCCGACGATCACGACCTGCACGGAAGGCCGTACATGACTTTGTCCTACACCAACGGACCCGGTTTCCGACCACACGTAGACAATGCTCGAATAGACATAACCGCTGAAAGACATTTCCGCAACCTGATGTGGATGTCACACGTGGATGTGCCGCTAATCACGGAGACGCACGGCGCCGATGACGTGGCGGTGTTCGCGCGAGGGCCGCACCACACCATGTTCACGGGGCTGTACGAGCAGAGCGATGTGCCGCACCGCATGGCGTACGCGGCGTGCATCGGTCCGGGCCGCCACGCCTGCTCCGCCGCCGCGCGGCCCGTCACTCTCGCTACAAGTTCCGCATTTCTTCTTCAGTTGCTTTTATTGCTACGATAATAGTAATTACTAACAGTTTAGTGGTCTAACATGATTTCAAATACTTGTAGATTTTGCAACAAATTATATACATAAAAACGAGATATTTTTAAGTGCATCTTAATATTCAAGAAAATGAGCATTTTCACTATAGACCTTTCATTATTGATAAATAAAACTTAAGGTAATGCGCATAATACCGTGAATAACAATCTCAATTACATAGTTATGTTCAATTTATGAAATGTTACTGCATGCTTATTACCCAAGATTATTTAAGTTTCTAAACATGGAACAACATTATTATCAAACTTAAGCATGATTGTTTATATTATTTAGGATATTTACCTTTTCATGTTACAAAGAGGTGATTATAGGTATGTAATCTCCAGAAACACTGACGACATTTAAAAAAATATATAATTAATTGGAAGAATATGTAGTTCAAGTCAAAAGTAACAAAGAAAAGTAAACTGACTTCAAAGTAATCAAATTAAGACAGTTTTTTTATGAGTTGCATCAATAAAGTGCATCGAAAAAAGCACTAGAATAATTGTATTGTAGAACCGTGCTAATTTCATTATTATCGTCATAAAGCCATTACTGTCCCACTGCTGGACACCTCAGAATGAGAAGAGCTAGGGCATAGGTGTAGTCCACTGCACTGGCCAATTGCGTGTTGGTAGACTTCGCATAACTTTGAGAACTCAATGGAGAATTCTCAGGCATGTAAGAAAACATCGTAAGGGAACCCTTACAATGTTTTCTTTCACCGTTGAAGCATGAAAATAAATTTCTATTACACACATAATTTCCAAAAATCAGAGTTTTGATGATCATCGATGAGTGAGTGATAAAATTGTCGTTTTTAATCAATAAAATATAAAATAAATTAAGCGTTTCAGTTCCTCTAATATACATAGTGTCGTCGTCGTATTCGTACATGTGTGACCTGGGTAATGCTTCATGAACAATTGTGCCGACCATCAGGCATCAAAAGCTGTACGATCTCCGGCTAAGAATAGATTCGCTGCTTTGTAATAAAGTCTCCTTGTGCTAGCTGCCACCCCTAGGCTGGAATCTAACGTAATGACGACTCGTTATATTTTGGTAGTATACCTGAGAGTCAGTATTTCCCCGTATGTATGTTTTTCTTTTGCAAATTATCCCCTAAGAATCCTTAAAATATCGACCATGAATTAATACCGGATTTCAGAAAGGGTTGATATGTGGATTGGGATTGGGATCGGGATGGTTGTTGGGATCGAAACTGACGGTTAAAAAAATATATACGGCGTTGTCGCCGCGTCCCGACGACGAGGCCGAGGTAATAAATGAGGTCATTAGTAGACCTATACATGCCTCGAAAACTCATTTCACACTTGTGATTTCAATGCGAGATGGGGCACGTCTTGACGTGCCTTCTGTCCGTTGCGTTTACGATGACGAACAGAACGCACGGGCCTTCGGAATTGGACACCAGAACCACCGAGGCCATTTATGTCAGAAGAGTAGCAAACGAGCCTGCAGGATACGTGATGTTAAGTAGTCACTGCAGCCCATGGTTTTTGTTTATTACTTTTACTGGCGAACTTCTTGGAAAAGGAAGAGTTCTACGTGAACTTTTACAAAAAGAAGCCACAGAGGAAGTGTACTTGAAAAAACCCTGAAGGTAACAGTAAAAACGAGATAGGCTTCATTTTGTTAGTCGAATGGCATGTATTTAATGATGTCTTAGTGATCCAACAGGCTAAAAACCGAAAGCGATCACCGGATGGTAAGGGATACAGCAAATATGAACGTAAAAGTTGACTGATGAACTTTACGTTTGTAATAAAGTACAAGTTGCTTATAGAGATAAATAAAATATTTCTTTTAATTTAATCACTTTGATTCAGTGTCAGATTTATTTTTTAATCTTTTGTTTGAACTACATATTGCTTCGTATTGATAAATTAATAAAAGATTTTACAAATTTCATCAGTAT
>DWKO01000076.1:0-11242 GCA_018249515.1 Euriphellus phraxanor
ATAGAGTAGTTTTTGATTTTTTTAGTGGCTTAGCTACTAAATCTTCTACTCTAGGTGAGGGGAAATAAACCACTGATTTTAAAATCACCACATACATTGATACGCCCAATTAGACGTGACGACTTGTGTATTATGTAACCTCATTGAAATTTATTTCCTCTCCTTGAACAGCATTCTTCTTTAAACTTTAGACAATTTACATTCATTCAGTTCAAGCTCTTCGACGCTTTCTTCACTTTTTTGTCGCCTTTGACGATTGAATCTCTGCACCAGTAGACTTGTTTTTGATTGTAAGTCACTTTCCATCAACGTCACGAGTTCACTGTTTCCGTTATAGGCTTGCCCGGCATCTATTCATAGTCTTCATTTAACTGCTGCTAACTGCGGCGATCAATGTGCTTTACGAGCTAGTTTGCTAGGTTTTACATCCTTTGCCACAAAGTATTGGTCTCACAGGGCAATATATAAATCCCAGTCATCTTGCTGATCGACATTTTGTGTAAAAATCACAGGACATCACGTACGTATTATACGCCTCCTACACACAAATCCTCGTCGCCAATGATATGTCCGGAGATCACGGAACGCATTAAATTGTATAGCGAGATACCCTAAAACTATTCCACTGAAGTGTAGCTAAATTCAAAACTGTAGCCGGACTCTCCTTCACGTTTATGGCTTATGTTAAAAGAAAGAGACGGACACATTATGGCGCGAACATACGTTATATGGATTTTTAATTTTAATCATTGCCGCCATATTGAATGTATATCTCGTGTCACCCTTGCCTATATCAAATGTAATGTGCGAGAAAGGAAAAATATCACTGAAAGAAGAAAGGTCTTCGAATGGCGACCACGTCTAGGCAAAAGGAGCACAGGGAGCCCCTCAACTAGGTGGACTGGTGACTTGAAGAAGACAGCGGGAAACCGTTGAATCCCAAAAGGCTCAGGACCTGGTTTAGTGGCACCGATTAGGGGATGGCTATGTCGGGCAGTGAATCTCAAAAGACTAGATGGATACGTACGTACCGAAATACGAATGCCATCGTCGCTTACACATAAAACAGCGGTGGAAACATTTTCGTTCGTACTAGACGACTTAATATTACCCCTCCATGCATGTTATCCATTTATATATATTATATTATAGCCAAAGACATATTTATATCACTAAAGATGGCCTAGAATTAGGTGAGCCAGCGAGTGCCAAAACACTGTTCACTTCTTTAATATACTACTTTAATACGGAAGAGAGCTTGCTAGTTCTTAGTTGAACTAAGAACACAAATATTAATTAAAGGAATCTTAATCTACCCCATAAATATATTACGACTACTATCCTTGTACTCGGTGCTACGGTATCTACTGCCTGTCATAAGAGGCGACTTAAAGGGGGCTTCCGAGGTCGGGGGCGGTGAGAGTGGGAGGTCAAGACGCTTTTTCATTTCGACCTAGGAAAGGATGTCGGTGTGAGTGTCACATTGTCGTATATGCCGGATGGTGTCGGTGGCGCCATCGAGTCTCCTCAAACATGACCCGGTAGCGGCGTCGTGCTGGAAAACACTAGTTGCGTTCGACCCAAGTTTCTAATGTTGGGCACCGAGTTTTCCAGTAGGCGTAAATCCCACATGACTCGGTGTTATTCCTACAACGGGTACCTATGAAAGGCTTTTTCCCGGGTAACAAAAGGGCTATGACTCAATGAAGGCCATGGGTATAATTGAGTTAGTGAATGGAATTTTGTTAACAATACTCGATTGAAACATGCTGACGTAGGCATCCAGTAACGTCTTCTGTCCGAATTTTGTGACCGCAAAAAAGAACTAAATTCAGTGTTGTGATAATCGCATGAATTTATAATTACATGCATACTTATTTTGGCCTAGTTATTCGCCAAGTCACTGGAATATAATTTTCGTAAAGAAATCATGTTACATTTATAATATTATAGGCATACAATTTAATAGGTATTTTGGCAACGACATATGAGTACGTAGAGAGGAAAAAATATAGCGAAACTGAATAAGAAGGAATTAGCGTGAAATTTGAATTTTACGAGAAAAATTATCCGTCGCTCGGCCGAGATCTTCCTGAGCTCAAAACTTCCGGCTCTAAATAATAAAGTCGGCTAATGACAGGAAAAATACGAATTTCGACTTACAGTAAGCGCTCTGAATATTTATGGCGAGAAATTATTTATGAGTTTCATAACGAATATTTAATATTGAGGTCTCTCTTGTATTGCGGAAATATCTCGTAGTTTTTATCTACTCTGTGTTAGCCAACAATGGATATTGATATACTTGTGTTGATAAATATAATCGTATGCGACAATTTCAAATGCAATTCACGAATCACGAAGAGTTCCGCCATCTTTACTATGTACACCATATTTAATATGAGATGTAATTAACGACGCGTAATAATCTATTAATCTGCAAAATGTTAGACGTTTGAAAGATAGTAGAACTTAAGTTCAACCCGGGGTGGTAGCACCGGTGCCCTTGTAATCCGCCGTGAAGAAGTATCTGTGTTTCAGTTGGAGAGGTGTGAATGCCGGGGTGCACTTACAATTACTTTACCATAACGACGTTACGGTAAGTGACTCAAATAGCCTAAAAGATTAGGCCGAATATTGTTCATTGCTCCTAATAATTAAAGAGTTCCGTTACTTTGTCGTGGATCCCATAATCAGACCCTTACCAAACTCTCATCAACCAACCCTTGAAGGAAATACTTTCAAATAAATTAAGAATCATCGAAATCGGTTATCGCGATATTGAGTTATTCGTCCATTTGTTGCGCACATACTTACTTCAAATTTAAGACTTATAGGGTTTTCTCATGGATTCTATTATCAAAACTGAACCAAACTAAAATGAGACCACATGGGAAGCACCAGATTTGAATTAAAAAAAGAATCAGCAAAATCGCTTCACATAGTTGAAAGTTCTGAGGTAACAAACATAAAAAAAACATACAGTCGACATCAGAACCACCTTCTTTTTTGAAGTTGGTTGAAAAGGCAGAATTTTCGGTTAACAGAAGAATATTTCCAAAACAAATGTGCCGGCTTCACTATCACGGAGCTGGATTAGAGTAGATAGGAGGGCAATAAAAGCGGCAATATCGAGTGCCGTGGCAGCACTCCAACCGGCCGGTGGCAAGTGGACAAAAAGTACACGAAACTGCATTATCCGCTCCGGTGGACCCGCGAGGTGCGTTTGGCACTCTCGTCGTTTGGCTCTGATTTGCATCGTACTTTTGTTATACCTGTATTGGACTTCTGATCGTAATTTCGGTAGGTAGTAGAACTTTAAGGCCCATCGGGAAGGTGACCACTGCCGTGAGGCAATTTGTATGTTTTTGTTGGAAAAAAGTCGATGACTTAAAACCGAGCCAAGCATGAAATTCCACACGAATACCAACACCTCTATATCATTCTAATCCCATTATTGTCCCACTGCTGCGCAAGGGTTTTCTCTCAGAACAAGAAGGGTTAGGATGGCTTACAGTAAAAGTAACAAATAGCAATTACACATATGTGTGTGTAATTAGACTATAGAGTCAACCGCGCTGACTAAATGCGTGTTGGTAGACCTCACACACCTTTGAGAACTTTATGGATCTGTGAGGCATGAAGGTTTCCTCACGATGTTTTCCTTCACCGTTAAAGCAAGTGATCATTAATTTCCATAATTTTAACAAAAAAACAATCGACTTCAAGCGCGATATTGAGTTATTCGTTCGTCCTTTATTACTGTGAAACGTAAAAAGTGATGTGATGTAAAGAACTTCATTTGGGATTATTACCCGAACGCTGTTACAGTGGGTTCTTGAAAGAAGTGCAAAAAGTGTACTCCTTGAAGACCCGCGATGCATTAGCGACTCCTCTGGAATACCAGAGGACACTGCAATAGCGGTGTCCATAGGCGACGTTGAATATTTTCCATCATATGGCCCGTCCGCCTTATCACGTTTAGACATAAAAATCTGGATCGCGCTTTTCCAATGCGTTTTGGTGGAACACCCATTTCTAGCTTGATGTAACTCTTACCTCATTTGTAAAATAATAAGCAATTTAGAAGTTACTTTACCATATTCGAGCAAAAATAAGACTTACAGTAAAAAGAAATAAGTTTTTAAAGCACGTAAAAGCTATAATAATGATAACATCTCTGAAAACAAAGTCAAACAAGCAGTTTTATACTTGAGACGTGACGCAATTGTATATTCAGACCGCTGTGGGGGGTAATCCAATATGATCTCTACTAGAACGAAATAGAGTTTGGAATTAAATGAGTGAATGAGCGAGTGGCGTGATTGATCTGTCAGAGTGTGCATAAATACAATTTTTCAGATATAATTAAATTTAACTAACCTATTTCTAGATTTTGTTTCAAGTGCGCCCACAACATTGCATCCTTTATATTTTTTAATTTCCCCCGAAATAAATAGCTAAGTTATTGTTTACACCCCGATTTTCGAATATCGAGTTTTCGTCAGATCTTGAGGTTAGGTCTTAAGAAACTATTCTGACCATTTCCACGATGGCGTCTGTATGTCATTATGTATACATGTGTGTTGGGTATGTAACACTCTCATAACTTCTAAGCGCGTTGACGATTGGAAAACTGATGACATTCAAAGGTGTTCACTTCTGGAGAATTGGAGCCGATTCAAATCAAGTATTTTGTAATAGATTACTTTTTAAGCTTCAGTCCGCTTCGAAATCAGTACTATTATTTGCTACACTTCTAATAAATTAAGACTATAGAGCATTAATTATTGTCGAATTCCGAAAACCGCTTCGAAATCTGGTACGAATTACCAAATTCGAGAGATCTATTAGAAAAAAAATGGTATCGAATAAAAACTTTCTTACCGAAAGTAATTTGAAATCGACGAAAATCTGGCAAAATTAGAATACTTTTAGTGATATTTTCGAGTATTCTGAAATAGAAAATAGCGGGAAAATTCGGGGATGGCCTGCAGGGTCAACCATCTTTTCTATTTTTATTTATAGTGAACTTAGCAACACTTACTTCTTCCTAAGTACAGATGTTAGTATAAGCCAGATTTAATTTTGCTCAGTTTATTTTAATGAGAATACTTTAAATAGCATATTCAATTCTTCTAGGTACTAAAAATCTAACTTTTACAACAAACTCTTATTAACGAGAAAGTAGGGATCGCACCATACTAAGTAATGGTTAAACTTTTCTCCGCTAGAAAAGCATTTAAATATTCCAAATTCCTCAAACAAACTGAGAAACAGATGCAAGCAAATAAAACACTAATAACATTCCTGCTTGTCCAACAAATCGGGCAGAATTACAATCCTCTACCCTTACCCGCTTGTAACGAGGGTGAATTAAAATTCCATCCGTGTTTTATACTTACAAACGTAGGGTCACCCTTGTCAACGTACCTAAATACCTTTTCTATTTCTTGTTACTTTGTGTTAAAAATATTGACAGTATACATTGCTGGTTTGCTACGATGAAAGTAATATAAGATTTGTAAAATATGCAATGTATGCTTAAAAATCAATTATTATTGTCAATGCGTCAGATTCGTACTGTCACCATATAAGGTGTGTGCGTACTTTATTGGGTACCTGGGATGCTGAGCAAGATTCTATTACACATTGTTTAGTTTTCAAACTGTACGGTTTGTTACAATTAAGCTTGTGTTTGTCGAAAGGATCGGCCTAACTAACCGCGGGAATAATTTTAATTGTTTTATCGTACAAATGCAAGAAGAATTTGGTTTATGGGTTTCTGACTAAATAGCGAACAAGTAGGTAGTAGAATCAAAATAGATCGACTAGTGGTTCATCGTTATACTAATTTCTAGCGTTAAACAATTTATAACTTCCCGGCAAGTAAATTTAAAGTTTCGAAATATCGGGAATTTCCCTCGATTTTCGTCAGGAGTCAATGTGTTGGTTCTAGGAAGTTATTCTGCCTATTTCCAGCACTGTGTCTGTATGTCAGTATGTATGTATGCGTAAGTGAGGGTGCGTGTATGTAATGCTTTTGAACAGGTTGACTGATCGAAACACGGCATGCCAAAGGGTTTCACCAAACTTAGAATTCCTGAGAATTGGCCAATACGACTGGACAGATTTGAGAAAACACAAAAAGATTTTACTTGATTTTTTTAAATATATTCTAAACTAGCGAACCGAACCGAACCTTTTTGTCCCTAAGCGTCTCTTGTTTATTATAAAATAACGTCTGTGGTTGCAATCGCTTCGAAATCGATATTATATAGATTAGGAAAAACACGCAAAAATATATAGTCTTTATATCTCGAAAAAAAAACAGATCGTTTTAACGACATATTTTAACAGGTATAATTGTAAATAAATTTTAAATTTCTGCTTTCTTCTCCATATAAAATTTAATTATGGCAATTCTTACATAATGTGATTAAAAAGGGCTGCAGTCTTTTCTTCACGATTTAATAAATCTCGCAGTCATCCTGTCCATTCTGTACAGTGCGGTGCGGCTTTGGCAGTTCCATTAGGGAATCTGCACCGACGACAGTCGCACTACATGGTACACATGTCAGTGAGCCTGCACGCCGCGTCGCAGTTCCGAGGCGGAAATGAAATGTGTTTCCGCGACGGAACACTGCGACTTTTCTACAAGTTGGGTGCTTACCAGTTTCGTGGAAACAAAGTTATATTATTATCGTACGCTCTACATTGTATCGTCTATCATAATATTAAAACTATTGAATTTGCAGGGTTCCCAAGTTAACCGCCACAGTGCTTTGGCATTGGGTATTTTTTATTTCTCATAATTGATTTTCTAATAATAACACAACATCATAATGATCATAATGACCTCACACTATCATGTATGATAGTTCTCTTTGCAGAATAAACGTGGATTGATATACTTCACACGTCTTCGAGGAAAGGAGGAAATAACCAAGAACTTTTTGTTATAAAGTTAATAATTACGTTGCTGACGATGTTTTTCTTCTTTTAAAAACTACAATTATTTTTCTAGGAAGTAATAACAAAAAATCAGAGTTTAGAATTCAAAATCGGACTTCAAATGAGTCTATTATCTATAAAAATAAATAAAATTGTAGTGTATGTTGCATGCAATGCATATGTATGTATACACGGTACATATACCTAAATAACATTATTTACAAATTTTGTCTACCTGTCTGTTTGTTTGTTCCGGCTAATCTCTGGAACGACTGGACCGATTTCGACGGGACTTTCACTGGTAGATAGCTGATGCAATGAGGAGTAACTAAGGCTAATTATTTTAGAAAAAGTTGTAGGGTTTCGTAACATGGCTGGTTTGGCTCCCACGCGAACGAAGTCGCGGGCACAGTTAGTTATACTATAATAATTATACTAACAAGTGTTTAGTTGATAAAGTATCAAGTACAGGTTTGACAGCTCCATTAGTACCATATTTGTACAATTGTCGAATATTGCTGTCACCACGGCTATGGTGTCGAGCGGAGGAAATAAGTTTCATTTCCGCAGTCGAATGTTGTATTTTGTCGAAATGTGGCGATATTGTGTTTATTTTTCACTTCCCTACCTTATATTCCACCAGATAACAGGAGATAAAATCAGAGGATAGAGATTTTTATATAATTATTTGTCATCATTATCACGTCAGTTAGTGGGAGCTCATGATTTCCTAAACTTTCAATAAATAAACCTTTATCGGTATACTGATATTTTTATGTATGAAGAGCAGCGAACGCAAGTGCAGGTTCAATCTCAAACAAGCCTGAAGACCCATTAGAGGTCACATGCAAATGCGTTGCCACTCCTGAGGACTAAAATGGTCGCCTCACTTGTAAGTGCGCTCCGGCATCTACACCTTTCCAACAGAAACACAAATATTGCTTCACGGTGGATTATGAGGGTAACGATCGTACTACTCCGGACGAACTACAGTTCTACCACCGTTCAAAAATATTTTTCCCTTAAACAGGTTTGGAGTATACTCCACAAAGCGAGAGGTGGAAATGGCCAGTTTAGTTGCCAATCCGTATCGGATGTTTTGAAACCGTTCATAAGTTGTTCGACAAGGGTTAAACGTCTTCTACCCATTGATAACAACCGAAACTGACAGCTGACGTGTCCTAGTTACCACGGTAACGTAACGCGTAAATTATGGGTAAAATACATGCCTAAATATTGTGCCAAAATCCATCTCGCTTATCAACATTACCATCTGAGAGGTATTCAATACCAAAAATTTTTCACATCGATTTATCAACGTCCCGGACACTTGGCGTAATCGCGCCAACAGAAATCCTAAGGACGTCGTCTAGATCGCAAAAAAGATTTATTCGTCTACGTAGGGGAAGATGAGAAATGCCGTGTCGCTGCAAAGGTGGGCTTGGAATCTGTGGGCGTGGCAGTGTGACGGCCGAGTTGGATGAAAAATATTAGAAGATTTAAATTACATACAAAAATTTAGAACACAAAGAAAACATATTTACAACTTTTTAGAATAAAAATGGGAATCCAATTTTAAGAGGATTATTAAAGTATAATACGTTTTTCCAGATTTTTTTGTAAAACGTAATGACAGAACTACTATTTAACATTTACGCTGCGCTTTCAAAGTACATATTGTCATACATCTCGGTAGCAGATATTTGCAATGTAGTTTTGGTCAAACTTTAGAACTAAATTTCATTGCTTAGTCTTCAAGCATACTCTGATAATGGGATCGGAACCTCTGTGATATTTATCTTGGGGAGCTTCGGAATAAAAAATACGCATACGTTTCTTAATGTTACTAGTTTCTTAATGTTTAATATAATTTGTGCTACGTATATAAGTTTTTATGAAAACAACATTTTGGGTGACTTTCTGAACTTGGCTCAATTTAACTCGCGCCGTTTTCATTTTTATTCCAACCCTCCGACATTAGTCGTAGAACAAGGGGCCTAAATACCAGTAACTGCTCATTCAGCGGCCGGCGACGCATCAGTGTGCAATATAAATGCAAATATACTGCACTACATTATCATGATAATATCGAAGGGTGTTAATTTAAAGCTACCTTATGCCTCCAGCTCCTTTTGTACTCACTAAAAGTTCATTTTTGTTACTTGAAAATAACTACCATTCTTCTTATTATAAAAAAAACTATTTACATTCACCTTTCATCTTCCGAATAAAACTTATAGCAAAAGCTTAAATGTTTAGTTATAACATTATAGCACTTATTTCCTTTGCTAAGTGCTGGCGAAACCTCTGTTTGAATCCAGTGAAAGTGCAGTCCAGAGTGGAGAAATTTGCACGACAACTAAATAAAACAAGAAACAGGAAGTATGAAGTGGCACTAAAAGAGACTATGTGTCAGAAGCCAACAACCAACCTACGCTTGGTTGGTCGACGAATCCATCAGTTGGGGAGCTCTAAACCTACTCTGCCGAAAGTAATTTCGTAGTTACATTTCAGACACCTACAAGTACGTGATGATAGCAGAGCGGACCTCTAAATCGAAATGCAATACCTTTTTGGGGATAGAAATATATGTATATCTTAGTTAGTGGGTCTTAGTTAAATCTAATACATTAAATTCATCATTTGCTACTCCTTTATACGTATTTTAGATAGTTTTAACAAAAGTGGCAGAATGTTTGCCTATGCTTCCCACTTCCACGTGTAAAGTGAATAAAACTAATAGTTTTGGAGCATTCATAATCCTTTTAGCCAAAGTTTCGTAACCACCCTATAACAACATGGCCAAAGTAAAATATAAAGCTTTCATGTACTTTTTACATATTATTTATTTTTTTATATATCATAGTCATTTTGTAGTCGCAAATAATCGTGAAATTTAGATAATTTTGATGCGATTTATTTACCACAACGAAATGTGGAAATAAATCAAATTAGTAATTAATTTAACGCAAATTTACACTACATCAAAGTTCAACACAAAATTGACTAAATAATAATCTAATCAAATACGATATAAAACTTGCTAACAGCAGTGATCGCAATAATCCGTCCATCAAAGTTCGGAAGGGTACTAATCGACGCAACTAGAAGGGCATTAGCTGTGGACAACCAGCTTCCTTTCCCGAGGGAGCGCTCGCTCCCAGTAACACTCCACGCACTGGTCTAATCAGACATCTCCAAAAATTGAGCCAATTCACACTATGGATCGCACTCGAGTCGAATGAAGTGACAATGGCCAATGTTAAGGGAAATGCGTGTACGAATCTAAACAGTGTGGTGCAATGGTGCTGTTTCGTGTTCATTTTGTCAGGATGTGGGTACAGCTTGGTGAGGCAGAGGGCGCTGGAGGCGAGACTGATGGAGCTGGAGAAGAAGCATTTAGAATTAGAGACAATAGTGTTGAAAGTGAAAGAGACGCAGCCAGTAATAGAAGTAAAGAAAAAAGTACTGCAACGGGAAACGAGAGATGCTGACTGCTTGTGTCCTGCAGGTAAGTTATAAGTCTTTCTTGAACTTCTTTTGAATTCCTGAACATTTTCAGACGACTTGGGAAAGTGATTTTATATATTATTTAAATCGTGTATATATTAATGTAAGCCCTGTATTTATATTTATTGGCTCTCTCCTTACAACTAGGGAAAACCTGGAGCATACTCCACCGCACTGCTCCAATGCGAATTATTGAAGTTTATTTAATCATCATCAGCACCGAACTATTACTCTCCCACTGACGGGCAGTGTCCTCTCACAATTAGAAGGGTTAGGCCGTAAATCATCAGACTGGTCTAGCAAATGGTGGTAGACTTCGCACACTTCTGAGAACTTTATGAAGAACTCTCAGCTGTTTTCCTTACCGTTAAAGCACGTGATGATCAATTTCTGGAGATTATTTACTACAAGTTAACTTATTATAAGTTTACCAATACTAATATAGTTAAAATGTTTCGTTATGGAAAACAATTATTATAAACTTGCCTTTCAGATATGATGATTAAAAACTAATCCCGTAAAGTAAAATAATTGTGGTACCTATGGTAAGGTAAATAATGGTAAATAAAACATCTACGTAAAGATGACTTTAACATAAACATGAACATTTCAGTTGAAAGATCTTTAAAGAAATTAAGTTACACGATAGACATGGTTGCTATATTTTCTTTGTTAATTTTCCAAACATAGTTCAAATGTTATTCACGTTATCATGAGAGTATCTAACGTTATAACAATATCTTGTAACAGGCCTATGAAATTGGCAAGCATCCTCCCC
>DWKO01000077.1:0-11235 GCA_018249515.1 Euriphellus phraxanor
GTTAGAGCCCGACATAACCCTCCGTCGGCCTCTGTGGCGGAGGGTATCCGTTCTGGATTTTCCTGACGTAAACAAAAAAAAAGCTACCTATATATTAATACGTGAAGAGAAGACATTGCACCCCTTTCAAAGCATATTGCGCGTACGGAGGAGCTACAAATGGATAAACAATTTATAATAGGATTAGAAATTATCACGTGCTTAAACGGTGAAGGAAAACATCGTGAGGAAACCTGCATGCCTGAGAGTTCTCCATAAAGTTCACAAAGTGTGTAGTCTATCAACATGCACTTGGCCAGCGCGGTGGACTACGGCCTAACCCTTCTCATGTTAATGGCAGACCCGAGCTCAGCAGTGGGAAAATAATGGGTTCGTTTCTCCGTTTTTTCCGTTTGCCGTATACTATTTTTTCCATTTTCCAGATTTCCCGTATTACTTTCGCTTTTCCTGTGTTTAGTTTTTCCGTTATCTAGTTGTCCATTCTTCCATATACCCTATATCCCAGAGAACCAGTTTTCTCGTATTCCCGTTTCCTCTTTTTCTACTTTCTCTTTAACCATTTCCCATTTCCTCTTTTTCCCTTATACTGTTTTCCTTTCCTCCTACCTAACAGAAATCTGTGCAAATCGATCAACCAAATTGATTTTGGATGGAAAGGAGGAGGAGGAAGAAGGTAATTTAGAAGAAAAAATGATAATATCTAGAAACAAAATGTCAAAAGTTGGTTTGCCAATTAATAAATTTCCCACATAATCAGTGTCGCATACACTGATTATGTGGGAAATTTATTAATCTATTTGTTAACGTATATATTTAATGTGTGTGTAATATCGAATTTCCTAATGTATTCGACCTGAATCAAGTTATTTAATTAAGTTCCGGGTAATTACTTGGAATTTAATTAAATAACTTTTTTGGGGTTTCAATTGAAACCCAAAAAATGTACATGTGTAGCAACAAGTGTGGGTGTGGAAAACTCTGTACTGCTGTACAAGTAAAAAATCAAGACATTGACCTCCCGAGTCGGTGTCGGCGCATCACGGTCTGCACCACAGAGGGGTCAAACGGCATCTCATGTTACTGAGGCGATCTTGTTCAAACCAGTTGCAGTATTTTCTGACGTATTGCTTCAAAAAGACACCTGTTTAAAAAAAATAACAGTTATTGCGTGATTGACGAACAAACAGACAATGTGACAAACATATAGATTTCTAAAAAATCGTTTTATGTACCGCGTCAATGCTCCAAAAAAAAAACTTTTCGAACATTTCGTCGCGTTCAAATTACTGCTGCTAACATGACACCTATTTAAAAAAATGAATAGTTTTTGCGTGACTGACGAACAAACAGACAAACCGAGAACATAGGATTTCTAAAAAATCGTTTTATGTTCATCAACAATGCTCAAAAAAAAAACAACTTTTCGAACATTTCGTCGCGTTCAAATTACTGTTGCTAACATTACTGTTGGGCATGAGTGGGTCAATTTGAACGTCACCCCCTAACCCCTCACAATGAGAAGGGTTAGGCCATAGTCCACCGCGCTGGCCAATTCCGTTTGCAGAATTTTCAGCCAACCGGCTTTCCTCACGATGTAGCAATTTTTAAACGCGATCGCATCGCCATCTATCGGATCAAATCGAAAACTAAACTATTTCCGATTCAATCTAATCACGCACACAAAAAAATATTTCGTAAAAATCCGTCTCTTTTGTGGAGTTCAGTCATAAACAGACAGAAGAAATTTATACAAATATATTATAGATATCAGATATAGCCGTGATAGCCTAATGGTAAGATACCCATTACTGTCCCACTGGGCAAAGGGTCTCTTCTCTGAATGAGAAGGGTTAGGCCGTAGTCCTCCGCGCTGGCCAAGTGCGTGTTGGTAGACTTCACACACCTTTGAGAACTTTATGGAGAACTCTCAGGCATGCGGTTTCCTCACGATATTTTCCTTCACCGTTAAAGCACGTGATAATTAATTTCGAATACGCACATGATTTCACTTGTCTGTCTGGTTTCTGTATATCCCGGTGTGCAGTATTTGATATTATACATAGTCGAGTTGCAGTTTTTAAATTTTTTAATCAAAATGTGCTTATTTATTAACCTTGAAATAAGCCAAACTTAGCATCTGATGGGAACCGTCGCCTACGGACAGGCGACAACACCAGAGCAGTCGCCAACACATTATCTTCAACACAAGCTTTAGAAAAAAGTTCTCTACAAGCCCTTTTTTGAGAAACCCATGTCATAGCGCTCAGGGAATATTTCTATACTGTACTAGTAATTTTATAAGAGGGTTATGACGAGCGTTATGAGCTCATCTGTCATATATTTAGATGATTTTTATGGGATAAACTTTTCCAGTACTAACTCCATAAAGTTGGAAGTTCCTTAATCATAACCTAGAAAGTCTTGCATTCTTAATACTTATGTCCAACTAAACTTATATCTACGTATATAACTACTGAACAAAATGACGAGCAACCGTTCTAAAACAATACCCAGGCATCTCGACCAGAAAACGTACTATCCAAGCGCTTGCTTCCGAGCGTTTCGTTTGTCTCAAGCTGTCACTCACAAATACCATGATACAAAACAGATAATTCTGTCGGAGTTATCAAACATGCTTGCTTTCAGTTAGGAAGAAAGGATTTTAAAGCGTACATGTAAGGTATGAAACGAACTTTCTCCGAAAGTATTCCCTGAGCGCTATGACATGGGTTTCCTAAAAAAGGGCGTGTAGAGAACTTTTAAAGCTTGTGTAAAGAGAATGTGTTGGCGACTCCTCTGGTGTTGTCGCTTGTCCGTAGACGACGGTTCCCATCAGATGCTCCGTTTTGCTTATTTCAAGGTTAATACATAAGCAAATTTTGATTAAAAATGTTAAAAACTGCAACTCGACTATGTATATTATCAAATACCCCACACCGGGATATACAGAAACCAGACAGACAAATGAAATCATGTGCGTATTCGAAATTATCCCATGCTTTAACGGTGAAGGAAAACATCAGGAGGAAATCTGCATGTCTGTAAATTCTCACAGGCATGTGAAGTCTACTAACATACACTTGGCTAGCGCGGTGGACTGTGGCCAAACCCTTCGCATTTTGAGAGGAGACCTGTGCCCAGTGGGACAGTAAGGGATCGATCATAATTCACGTAATTATATAGTCTATTTAAACTGCTATAATCATAACCTAGTCCTATATCACGAATATGCGCTGAGTATAACTGCTGCTCTGAGTCAGTCGAAAACATCGATATCTTCTGTGACTCCGTTCAGTGTTTGAAAGTGAAGCTCTCCAACCACCTTTCTCATTTGCCATAATAGATATATAAATAACATGTCCTATATGGTACCAGATGATGTATGGCATGCATATATGTATAATTTTAAGAATAATAATTAAATAAATAAGTCAATAAATAAATAAGTTCGTTTTAACAGGTTTATGTATAGATTCGTTAACATGGCTACTTTTCCATAATCACGTTGGTTAGAACTGGGGTCCAGTCAATGGCATCAGCCCAACGTCGCGCCTCCAAGTCAGTGCCCTTGAAACTACGAAGAAAACGAAATTGAAGTATCCGGGAGAGCGTAAGCGACATATCGCTTATCGTATCACGATCTGCTTTATCATAATAAACCAGATCATGATACGAAATCATAGAGTTCGATCGGCCATGAGTATCTACATTACCAGAACAAGAGACTGTCATAACATCGAGCAGGGAAGGAGAACAACGCGGGAAATGGTGAGTTGGCGAACAGAGAAGGAGAATTCGGTGGTGGTAAGTCGGAGAAAGTGGTAATAAGTGTAAGTTGTAAGAGGATATTAAAGATTGGAGTTTAAATGCACGGCTGTCATTAAGCAGACAGGCGATAAAATCGCCCATAATTATCACATGAGATGCTTGTATTCCAAAAGAAATCTTTTTTCAAATATAAAAATTGACGTTTTCTTTACATGCGAATAAAAAGTAACTCGTCTGTGTTCCATCATAAATCATAAAAGCTCAAGTCTCAAGATAATAAAACTTTCCAACTTAAAGTTAACCGGAACAAGATGAAACAGCCCATCGCCGTGAAATACGTCGCAACAAGCACGTAATATACAACTTTGATTCAAAGTAAACAAGCTCAATGTTGCTTTAGGAAGGTTTCTATTGAAAGGCTACCTGTTATGGTTCGTTATTTTAGAAGTCTTTGATGTAATAGTTTAGTTATAAGTCATTAATACAATAAGAGTAGCAAACGAGCGTGTAGCACGTAGTGTTAAGTCACTGCAGCCCACGGACATCTACATACAACCTCAAACAAGCCACAAGTCCTGTCTGAGTATGCACTGTCCAGTCTGAGTCTCTACTCCTGAGGGCTAAGATGGTCGCCATTCTTGTAAGTGTAAAGCATCCACACCTCTCCAACCAAAGCACACGAACTGTTTTACAGCTGATTATGCGGGCGGTGGTGGTTCCACCCCGAGTCGAACTTTTTTATTTATTTATTTTATTTCAGAAGAGTAGTAAACGAGCGTGCAGAATACCTGACGTTAAGTAGTCACTGCAGCCCATGGACACCCACATTCAACCTCAAACATGCCGGACGACCCATGAGAGGTTACATGCAAATGCGTTGCCACTCCTGAGGACTAAGACGGTCGATTCACTTGTAAGTGCACCGGCATCCACGCCTCTCCAACCGAAACACAGGTACTGCTTCACGGCGGATTATGAGGGCAATGAATACGGCCGTGTGAGTGTAGAAGGCGTCAGCGTCATAATATTTATTAATGTTGGTGCAGTTATGGTCATAGTATGGTACGTCATACCACAAAGTAACATATTCTTTGGATACTGCCATGGAACTGCCTTCAGAGCTGAAGTTGAATGTCTTGCTTGCTATATTTACAAAACAACAAAAAATGCTGTAAGTTATATTAAAAAACCCTGGATAACTTACCGCTGATCCTTCTTTGGGACGACTGCATACAGTAAAATGTTACATAAAACATTAACCATGTTATCATAGATCAAAACATTTTTGGTGCTCAAATGTTTTACTAGGAAATACAGCGGCATTCTCTTGGCGAGCGCAAGCTCTATTAAAATATTATAGTGGCACACTGCTACACTGTTATGCTGTGGTAGACTTAACAATATATCTTGTGTAATGAGTTTAACAAAATCGTCTATGCAGACTACATATTCTCTGTTAGACTTCAGCTCACAAATCTGCGTCCAAATTTGGTTCAAAAACAGAGACAGGTCGAAATTTACACTTCCATTATCTATCAGCTTTGGTAGTATGTTATTAACGATCCGGAGAATAAATTTGAGGCATCCATATCCACCACAGTCAAGAACATCTTCCACGAACACAAATAAATCTATGATATCATTATCATTAGGTTCCTCTATCAGATATGATAGTACAATTTCACATGCTTTTTCATAGAATGTGTTCTTCAATTTACCGCTTCCCTGTTTAGTCATGTCCTTTCCAATTGTCTTTAATATTCTCAAAAACTGTTCTAAGCTTAACATTTCGTTCTTGTGATGTTGAATTATTAGTTGGTTTTTGCATAGGTAGTTAATTGTAGCGATAGCAAATGTTTTTTTGTCTAGTGGCGACTCAGTATCGTTCAGGAAGACTCCACCATGGTTATAAAGTTGGAGCAACATTTCTTTTAAATCTGGATCATTCATTGGCATGCAACCAAGTGCCTCAAACAGAGTGATTATACCTTCCACCTCAAAAGCTACGCTACTGGCCAGTAAACATGCTAGATACTGCAATATAACTTTGGACTGGTTCACTATCGCACCATTTATAACAACCATGTACGGTTCTGACCTTCCAAACGTCTTATTGTATACATTTATCAAGAAATTAACATCCACCAAACATTGAGTTTTGTTAGCATATGGTCTATTGCAAATGTCAATTATATTTGACACTTTATCATTTATTATGTTCAGGAAAAAAGGTATTCCTTCCTGCTCGTGGCCACTGACGTATAAAAGACCAATGTTAATATTTTCACATGAAGTAGTCATGATTTCAGCGAACCCATTTTTATCACAATCAGTTAAATACAAGTTTTTCTTTATATGTGCTGCGAGAGGATTCATAATATAAGAAGTAATCGGAGTATCCATATGCAATTGTGGATAGATGCTCACATAATCCTCCCAAATGAACCCTTTACAAGAATTGACTATGAAGTTAGAAATGTGTGCAAAGATCGCCTTCTTAATTACTGGGCTGTTGCACGGTATTCTCAAGATATCATTAAGGATTGTGCAGATCCTCTTGTGCCCAGCTTGCAGTAAGAGCGAAGGGTATACCACATCACCTACAATATCGCTCAGATAATACAGTGGCACAGGTGACCATTTAACGCTCGGAATAGCTTCTAGTATGTTTAAAAGGGATTGCTTGTCATCTAAAGCCTGGGCTATCGCTATGGTCAACTGTTTGCTATCATGAACATTTTCGTACAGATTGATGTCATTGAGTGCATTCAACAGCGTTAGAGCTTCAGCTTTACTCTCAACCTTAATTTCCAATCTGTACATGATACAGTTGAGCCTCACTTGAGCATTATCATGCTGAAGGCCGATGTTGTACGCACAACTTAACCAGCAATGGCCGAGGTGTTTAACCGACTCAAATAATTTGAGAGACGGTAACACAATGTTACTCTGCATTTCTTCCAAGCTGTCGATTAGTATGAAGAAGTTATCCCACATAGTCTTAAGCATCTTCTCATTCTTCTTATCCCACACCATGACCATCTCCTCGGTGTTTATATTTATGTCCTTCTGACTGCCGGTCAAGCTTTCCAAAGCTCTTTTGATAAGGTAAATCGCCCGTTTCCTAACAGCTATGTCGGGCGATTGCAACCCGAAAAGTACGACCTCCCAAAATTCTGAATTGGCTGCTATACTGCAATCAGCATGCTGTTTCTCCACTTCATCAGCTACTGGCAAATAATAATCGGCTAAACAGCTCAATGCTTTAAGAGTTACTAGTTTATATTCCCTTGCATCTTTCAAGCAGGTCCATAGCCTGTCTAAGATGGAAAAACCAACAACACCATTATTGAAATGTGGGATTGTGCTAATGAAAAAGAAAGTGAGGACTTTCTCATTTGGACTGAATACTATGTTTTCTAATGGGATTTGCAGGAATGGTAGCGATAACTTCTCCTGCTTGCTGATCACTGCGTCAAGAACACCGCTACAGAGTTTTAAGTCCAGAAGAGCTTTAGGTGTGTCGCTGTCCATCATCGGGTCATCGAATGATTCGAAAACTATCTGTTTCTCTGGTAACTCGATACCAGTAAGGATTTGCTGCAGCAGATGTTCCGACTTACTCACTATAGTTTTGGGATCCAGCTGCAGTACCATACTTGTGATTTCACATACCTGATCAATATTGTCCTCTGTCACCTCCCTGATCAGTTTCGCAACAAAATCGTACTCGCACTCATTGCTACATTCCAATAACTCCTGTTTGTTGACAGCGAGTTTATACTTTACGAAGCGCGACGCATTTTTCAGGTGTTTATTTGTAAATGAGCTCCGTGCCATGAGTTTTGCTAATTGCGTGTTAATTATTTCTTCGTCTAGATCTAGAGAATCTAGCAAGGCTAGTAATTCTTCCGAATCCATATTGGTTTCAAAAGCTGTTGCTTTTACGTTTAAATTCCTCTCGGTCGGGGCGATATGTCAATTATTAATTATACACTTACATAATTTAACATTTCGTATATCATTTACCGCCCATCATTGTACATAACCAAATCTAAATACAATATTCATTCATAATTCCACGAGGTTTTGTTTACACCCGCCAGTCATCACACCACATTAATGTCAATAATTCAGTCGGATCGATTATTTGACACTTTCCTAGTGATGTCTAAAACCATCAGTAAAAACCGGCCTTTATGTATCTGAAAAACGAATTCATATACAAAATATCGAGAACTTATTTAATAAACTTAATTATTTCTCCGTTTTTCTCCTAATGTCTGGAGATCTGAAGATCTTCAGAAGATCAATTTATTGTTTATAATTATTATCATTACATTTTTTTTTAGATATCATAGTTCCTATTATTATTGGAGACCATAGATTTAGAATAGACAGATGAACTGTATCAGATACGTGTGTTCACCCTCCCGGTAGTAGAACAAGTTATCGGATTTCAGGATTACCGTGTCTTCCTTCTGTCTTCGGACTTTAGATAATCTTAAAACACTCTATTTTAACTTGTTCATTTCATCTTCCGGCTTCTATAACTTCTTATTGGTCTTCAGTGCAGTATGTTACCAGGTGCGGAAGTCGTCGGTTTTGGTAGCCGGATCTCTGCAGGAGATTCTTAGCACCCCCTACCCCGCCTTTACCATGACCGCTGCCATAGTCAGGAATAGTACGGTTTCCGGGAACTGATGGGTCGGGACTTCTTTGTGCTAGCCACGAGGAGGGTTTGCCGTAGTCACCGCGCTTAGCAATACGTGTTGGTGACCGCAGTAGTAAATGTAACATAGGAGACGCTGCTGCGCATCTCCTGGATGTTCCCTTAGTAGAAATTTCTGTCCTATTCTGAGGCCGGTACCACACGGTAAATATAGTAAAACATATTCAAGTTAAGCAAAAAAGAACAATAACTATTGATATGGTTTTTCATATAATCATGATGTACCAAAAAATCCTTTAAAGATGCCAGTTATTAATTGACCGAAATAGTATTTAAGTTGTGCATATTGCACAGCATAGCAGCAGTTGCATAATATATCCTGTGAGGCAAATACGCACATCTTTGTTATAGGTGATTGTATTTCACAAGCCAATAGAGATGAAGTTTAAATAACATTTTGTTCTAGTGTTCCTAAAACGATTAACAAAATATAAATCAAAATGTATGAAATATTGATGTATGAATATGGCTATACAGAAAACAGTTTATAAAATAGATTATTTCATTAAATGCACTTAAAACACACATATGTGGATTAATCCTAGATTTAGGCTTAAATACATGGCAAAAAGATATATAAATGTAAAGACAATCCTTTTATTTTTCCTTAATTATTACTTTTACAGTACAATTATATTACACTGCACCATTAGAAACATCGTCTTTATGTACTTAAAATAAATGTAATAAAGCCTAAAAGTCGTTCAAATTAAAGAAAATATTCATCAAAATTTCTTAAACTTCATCATTTCCTTAGCAATTAATACGTCTAACTATAAAAATACCTCGAGCTAAAAGATTGGCAATGTCGTTCTGTCTTTATTCCTCCTATTATACTTAGTTTTCTCGCGGAAATGAGAAAGAATTATAAGTCAGTATTCAGATACTCTCTCTACGACATGGATCATTTCACTGTTCAGTCCGCATTTTCACTACATCCATTGTAAATATTCTTTTATTAAAAATTTAGAGTTCAATCAACATTTACCTAACCTATCATATCACATCAATTTGTAACATAATAAAGTCTCTCTATGTGTCACTGATATATATGCATGACGGCGCAGCGTGTATGATTTTCAAAGTGAATTTAGCAGGTGCCAAGTAGTAAATTATAACGCTTGTGTGTTCGCTGGAACATTTAGTATTAATCATGAATATTCGTTTTAAATATAATTATTGTTGTTTATGAATGGAATTCATATTTTGGCAACGCTGACTGTTAAAATCAGGAATGTTTTTAGTCAGTTATAATTATATATTTTTTCTAGACTTTCATCTTACTAACGAATTGAGTGATATATTCATATTTGACCACCGTAAAAAAAGCCAATGGCAGGTCCATATCCATGTTAAAACTGATTTTTAAAAACGATGTTTAATATCCGATTCTAATACTTAGGACCAAATCGTGGCTATTATACTCTTTGGTATCTGGCACATCCCTAAATTTGTCTGTCTGTCATTATAACTTTGCCAAACCAAATTACAGAATAAATAGATCTGTCCAATCCAACTAAAGTCATCAAAAAAGAAAATTTCCATCATTGATTTGTTGTAAAATCATTTCGGTGATTATGTTTGATTTTGTTGTTTGTATTAAATAGCATTACAATATAATTTTCGCGTTTTACCTTGCATTGTAGATTGAAACTTAGGTAAGTCGCAATGGAAGATAATTCTTTGAGCGATGACGAAATAAAGGATTCGCCTGTTAGCCCGAAAATGGGTGGAAAGAAATTGAAATTAAACGATGGGAGCTCGCAGGATAGTTTCAAAGAGACTGGTGAGTGTCGATCTCGCAATTCGTAATTTTAGTGACGTTGATAATGTATCCATCTTTGTGTATTTTTTTTACGTCAGCCAGTGGAAGTAAGGAGAAAGAAAAGGAGGAGAATGTCGACAGTGGATTGTCTGCGGATAAATCGGAGAGTACTAGCAGTGAGGACCGTGGTGCGGGCCCGTCGGATGCGGTGGCGAGTGAGATAGTTCACGTAGCACCTTCGAGCAGTAACGTCCGAGCGATATTGCTGAATATCAGGCGGCCTAGGCGCTTGAGAAACTACAGGAAACGTAAGACGCCAGATGGGGGAGATTCAGATAGCAATGATTCCTCACGTGATTCCGATGACTTGTCGCCGGAGGAAGGAAACATGTCTAGACAAGCAGACAACACATCGGATGCAGAGACTGCTACTTTTTCGGATAGTTCAGCTAGCATGTAAGAGATTCCTTTGATCTTACTTATGTCATCGACCCATTACTGTCCCATTGCTGGGCAAGGGTCTCTTCTCAGAATGTGAAGGTTAGGCTATAGTCCACCATGCTGGCCAAGTGCATGTTGGTAGACTTCACACACCTTTGTGAACTTTATGGAGAACTCTCAGGTTTCCTCACAATGTTTTCCTTCACTGTTAAAGCACGTGATAATTAATTTGTAATATGCACATAATTTCGAGCCTGGGGTTCGAATCCCAAACCTCCCGAACGAGAGACCGGGTATGTTACCATTAAGACTATCATGGCTTTTTTTGATCTTACATACTTACTTACTACTTTACTTAACTTACTGTTATTTTATTGACTGATTAACAAAGACTGTACAAAAAACAGCCAAAGAACTGAAGATGCCTGTTTGTCAGGCAATATATAGATTACTAGAGGACACCCAATTTTTAGCTAAAAAAAATACATTATGTTCTAAAACCATCTTTACATTGCCTTTCAAATGAAAC
>DWKO01000078.1:0-11215 GCA_018249515.1 Euriphellus phraxanor
AAACTACTTTGCAACAATCCGCCACCAACAAATATGTATGATGGTATATACTTGATTGCATGCACTACACCCGCCCTTCCTCCCATATAATAATAAATGAAGAGAGTAAAAATATATACCATCATACATACCACAACCAACAAGTGTTTCGCTCCAAAACGGAGCATCATCAGGGTAAGTTAATTCTGCGAGGGTTAGTCACCGACCATAAAGTTCTCAAAGGTGTGTCTACTATCCCAATGCTGTGCAGGTATCATCTCAGATTCAGAAGGATCAGACGCGCTGGCCAAATGCGGATTAGTAGACCGTAGTAGAACTACCTACCAGGACACCTATGAAAACTTAAAAAAACTCACAAACAGGATTCCTCGCGACGTTTTTTCACCATAAAATCAAGTGATCATTAATTTCTGATGTTTTTGAAAAATCTGAGGTAAGTACCCTAAATTGAACCCCAATCTACCAGCATGAATTTAATACTAGACTACTTAAGCCACAAGGCAATCTGTTTTTGATCTAAGGCAAAACCTATTTTAGTTTTTTATAAGTATCCTAGCGATAAGCCACTGCCTGATGGAAAGTGGTCATCATCGCCTGTGGACATTTGCAGAGGAATCGGCATCGCCGGATTTCAAGGAGAGCTCTTTTGGTACCTTTCTTGAAGAGCCCCATGTCATAGCGTTCGGGGAACGCATATGCATGTTCCACCGTAGTGCCTAAACTATTAAGCCGATTTTGATGTATGAGCGGTCAACCGATTTGTTATTATGATTCGGGTGACATAGTCTATATTTTATGCCGGTTCGAAAACTATTTTTTTGGTATCGTTTCTAGTATAGTAATGTTAATATTATAAGTTGGTATGAAAACATTTTAAGTATTCTATTTTTTTATATATATATATTCATAGCTGTGCCCGCGACTTCGTTCGTGTGGGAGCCAATCGAGCCAAGTGACGGAATCCTAAAACTTTTTCTCAAATAAAGTAATAATAGCCTAAGTTGCTCCTTATTACATCAGCTATCTGCCAGTGAAAGTCCCGTTAAAATCGGTCCAGCCGTTCCAGAGATTAGCCGGAACAAACAGACATACAAAAATTGTATATATACATATGCACAAAAAATGGTTACTTTAATATTACAAACAGACACTCAAATTTTATTTATTTGTATGTGTAGATGTATAGACGGCACAGGAGTATGAACGATGTATGACGCAAAGTGATCATAGAAATCTGTAATTCCTAATTATGATGTCCTAAAACCATCGTGGCGGTTCTTCACCCTCACCAAACCCTTCAAACCAGAACACAACACTGTTTAACACGAAGTCAGAGTCGAAACAAGAAAAAATCTGCCATCTTTAAACATAGATAACTTTTTGTGGTTTTTGCCTATGAGCTATTTACTTAATTTAACAATCGTTTGATGCGAAGGGGCTACTCACCACTACTGGTTTCTGAATTGAGTAAACATCAAGTAGAAACCAATGACCACAAGAGTAGAAAAGCTTCGATCGATGACCTCGTTTTGTTACTTTAATAATTTTAGTTGAATGTTCTTTCGATTAAATCATGACTAAGTTATTTTTTATGTGTTTTCAGGCTTGTTTGAGGTTGAATGTGGGTGTCCATGGGCTGCAGTCACTACTTAACACCAGGTATCCTGCACGCTCGTTTGCTACTCTTCTGACATTAAAAAAAGTTATGTTATGTGCGAAATTTCATTCAAATCAGTCCAGTAGTTTCGGAGATTAGCCCGGACAAACATCGTGACCCGAGATTTGTATATATTAAGATATATTTATGAACGTTGGCTGCAGACAAATAAAATGAAACAGCACATGTGTGCAATGATGTACATTATATCTAAGACATCGCCAACAACTGAAATACCGGCCAAGTGCGACTCGGACCTGCGCTAGGGATTGAGTACCATTTTATTTAATTGTATTGAGTATTCACTAAACAAATATTAAATCCTTTTGATATATAAGTTCTTAGATCATAAAATGAACCCTATTTTTTGTTAGAAGAGTATAGCAAACGAGCTTGCACACTGCTACCACAGCCCTTGGACACTCTACTTCTAACAAGACTGACGTTCTATCTGAGGTGGAGAGTAAAAATCGCTGCTCCTGAGGATTATAATGACCACCTATGTGAGTGTACCTCCCCCGAAGCACAGTATAACCCAGCAAATTATACCTTTAGGTTTCGTGTAGACCGCATGTCTGTTATTACTAGTAACTCTTATTTGTCTGTCACGAATACCTAAAGAACACGTTATCAAAGTTTCATTACTTAAAGCTTCAGAACTTAAGCAACCTTTATGACGGTAATAGGCCATTATTTATTGCAAAACGATCGGATTAAGGTAATAAAGGTAATTGCACACGATCCTGGAGATTGTGTAACGATAAACAATGCTATAGCGCTAAAGGTCGTGGTGAATTATTGTTTTAGTTCTAATCAATGGTAAATAGATTACGTAGTAAATGACTTCATATAGAAGGGTGCAAAAGCAAGAACTATATTCGTAATAAATAGTCCGTAACAGATTTATTCTCCTCGTGTTTTAGCATGTAATTATCGTGTTTATATTCTTTGAATCAAGTATCATATAAACAAAGTTTTTTCATATTGACATGATCAATTTTATGTGGAATACAGGTATTAATTTTTATCTCTTACATAATAAATAAGTCATCTATATTCCCGCCACAGACGCGCATACAAGTCATAATAATAATATAATATAGAATTGTTAATTTCACACATGAACAAGCAGTAAACACTTGAAATATATTATTTTTTCCAACATCCAAAGGAAAGTCTTTACCTTGGAAATCTTTCGGTATATTTAGTATTTATAACATATGTTTAATTCAATTGAAGAATTAAACAATGGTTTTCATAAGAAAAGTTAATTGCAGAGGAAATAAACAAAGTAAGTCGCACCGCCCGTTTAAGTGTTGTAACCGTTCGGGGATTTTTGGGTCGTCGATCATTCGATCTGCGACTATTTGTATGAAGTCAAATGGGTTGATCTGGTACTGTGACGCCCACGCCAAGAGATGACGAAGAGAAAAAATGCGAACAGTACTCCATGTGTGGCGTCACTTAAGCCTTGTAAAGCTGAAATAAGTGGCCGGCAGTGAAATACCGCCTCGCTCTGTGGATGATATACAACTACTTAGAAGCCAGCTTTGCCTTATTCCAGATGTCCGAGGTACTGAATGTCACGCGAGATGTCGGCTTCCAGAATCCTGATGCCAGATGCCATCAACAGCAACTGGAGTGCTTTGAAACTGTGGCGCTAGCACAAGAGGCGTGTTTTTAATGGAAAACGCGCATACCTATGTCTTCAATCCCGTCCTTACTCTCAATCCAGAGAATTCTCGATTTCCGTGAATGTTAGAGATATTTGCACGTCCTGTGTACATAGCATATCCTGTGCTGTCATCCGTCATGTCATAAACGTTGCTAGCTTGTTACAACATCTTATTGATATGCAGAATGAAGAATGTGGGAAATAGCACACACCCATGCAGTACCCAATTTCATTTCTGAGCAACATCCGTCAAGAATGACTTTATTTTGCAGCTGAAATACACAACTAACTTCTTAGGAAGACCGTAAGATAGTACATTCGCGAGAAAGACCCATGCCAGATGCCATGAAGTTCAAACGCCTTGGCGATAACTAAGCCTACTGCTAAGGCCTCTCCATTGTTTTCAGTGGCTTGCGCCCAGCGGTGTGTGAAGTATTTCAATATTATGTACCAGTAGGTTATGAATATTTTCCAATATTCAGAAGTACAAGGGAAAGTTTAGTGTTGTCCGTGAAATGGGCGGCAGTGGTTACTTACTTTCAGGCGGACTGCAAGTTCGTTTGCTACTGCAATTTCATAAAAGAATACTGTTTAAAGGAGAGCCAATAAAATCCCTGTTTTAATCTGTTTACGTTTATTTAAGTTGCGCAGTTTCTTTCTCCTACTGGCGACAGTCGTGATCGTGACTCGATAATTTGGCACGAAGTCGCGTGCACTCACTAGTCAACAGTAAATCTCACCCACAGACACGCTCGAGTCATATTTAGATACCTAAACGGTGTGTAACGAAATATGACTAACGCTGGAACTATTACGGAGGTATAATTGTTTTTATCCTAAAATACTTTTAAAGATAATTTTGATTAAAGAAAGAGTTATTTTGTTTTCTTACTAAATATGAACTAACGTTATATTATTTCACATGCATCCCGTAATTATCTGGAATTCACAGCTGGGCATGGGTCTCTTTTCAGATTGAGAAGGATAAACCGATAGTCGTTGGCGCTGGCGAGGTGCGAATCGGCAGACTTGTGTGACACCCACGTGAGAGTACTTTTAGATATACACATATGACAGACGATTACCTTCACCATAAAAGCAAGTGAAAATATTCACATGACTTCGAAAAATCATAGAGGCCTAGGATTCGAAGGGCACACCCTCGGTGGGAGAAGTCCCACTAGGCTATCACTATATCCACAATAGCAAAATATAATGCAAACTTAATTTCCGGGAAACCCTAGAGATCCAAACCTTTTAGCCACCTAATCTACTTAACTTCGATGTGTCAATTAGCGCTGTCTAGTAAGATCATTAGCAGTCTAGCATAAGGTATCAAGTCAGAAGGGATTACAAACGAAAGAGGCGCAAGCAGAAGGTCGCGATTAAGGACAATTAATAACTCCATACGGGTTTACTGGATGTAAAAAGTTAAAAAGACCTATAGTTACATCACAAACAATTGCGGTTGACAATGATATGATCGTGCATAACGTTTTATATATTTTAGTTTACCGTGACATTTACATGTAACACACACAGTGTTACATGTAAATTTTAACTTACTGCACGTTCTCCGCCATATAAATTTTACAATTTGTATACCTATGCTGAATGTTACACTCAAGAACAAGATCAACATTTGTATCCTAAAGAGTATTAGCCCGTCGGTGAGTTAGTTAAATCAGAATGCTTGTGTAAATAATTAAGGTGATGGTATCGACAGTCTGAAGCGTTCTAAATATTTGTTTTACGGTCGATGTATAGTGCATACAACACTGTGAAGCGACGTGGTCCCTTCCCGAAGTCTGGAGGGGTACTGGCGAGCGATGACGAAGGTCGCAGGTGTCTGAGGTGTCGTTTCTGGGTTCAACGCGCATGCGTACACTTTGGTGTGGTGGGACATTTACAACCGTCGTGGGTAATGTCGTAGCATTTTCGTCTCTATTACTCTCGTTTTAAGAGTTATCGGGTTTAATGACAAATCCGTCCACCCCTCCGTTAACGGTATGCAAAATTCAGATAAATAGCTGTTTGGTATTGAGATCGTGCGTCGAAATTATAGGCGTAGTAACGGCTCTGGTTATACGAATGCGTAGATACGATCTACGAGGTGTTATTGTTAGTTACGATTCTTTCCGTGCAAAATGCTCTGGTAAGCCGTGACGGTTTGATTGCAACTAGTTGCTAAACACTGTATTAAGAGAAAAAAATCTAAGGAGGTTTCATTTACAGATTTGACACTCCAGCGTTGGTTGCCTTTTCCTTGAACTTCCTTATTAAGTGATGGAGATCTAGATGCAAATGGATTTAATTGAAAAAGGCAAAATTATTCTAAATTGGAATTATTTTTTATTATTACATACCTTGTATGTATTGTTATGTATGTACCGATATTTTAAATCAGCTGCAGGCTCGTGGTCGAAATATCGGCAAATAACAAACAGCTTATGGTGAGTACCGTACATAATATTTTTTTTTTTTAATTCCGCGATTATATTAGTCTAACATCATATGATATTATTAGTCTAGTGTATACACGCGGTATATGATTGTGTACACATTCATGGTAGCTTGCCTTAATAAGCGCTTAAAAATAGTTTTACAAATTAAATTTGCCATAACTCTGAAGAGGTATTTGTCACAATAACATCAAGCAGCTAGATTTTGTATTTTGCGTATTTATTCGTACGTTGATAAGTTAAATTATTTGATAGAAGTAATCGCTACATAGTTTGTGTTCGCGATCAAATATAATTGAACCATTCGTTTTAATGTGTCGTGTGTGTGTGTGTGTGTAATTTGTAAGTGCCCTCGTAGGCCTATGCAAAATAAATGAATTTGAATTTTGGATTTGAAATGTGTGTCGTTTTAATACAATGCGCACACATTTTAAAATTATACTTCTACATCATCGACCCATTTCTGTCCCACAGCTGGGCACGGGTCTCATCTCATCGGCATCTCAGAATAAAAAGGGTCGGGCCATAGTCCACCGCACTGGCCAAGTGCGTGTTGGTAGATTTCACACGCCGTTGAGAGAGAAGGTTTCCTCACGATGTTTTCTTTCACCGTTAAAGCACGTGATAATTAATTTCTAATACACATATAATTGAGGCCGGACGAGACGGCTATAACCATTAAGCTATAACGGCTATACTTCATAAAAATAAAAAATGCTTTTACGTTTTATCTGTTTAAAAACTGAACATTGGTTTCCCAAAAGTGCGCGTTAAATAGAATTTTTCTGCATTAGACTTTCGGACAGGGTAGTAACGAGATTTGAATTTGGAACACGAATATTGTTCGTATCCCGCGCTTACATATATCGAACGAAAATTTGTACGAAAAAAATATAGATATAAATATTTGTTGTTACTTCGGTATAAATATCTATACTTAATAAAATATATAAATAGTCGCCATTCCGTCTTTCCTAATGGACCTACAGGAAATATAGTTTCTTAATAAAGTAAATTTTATATGAACACATCGAATTAATTTACAATTATCATTTGCTTAAAAATCACTTAATATTTTTTCATTAATTGAATTATATATATTTATTTACTGTTGTTATGATTATTAAGATCTACGATTTCTATTTTAGTTATATTTATAAAACTAATATTTTCATTACATTAATAAGAACTCTCAATTTGTCATGCGCTGGCTAAATGCATTGAATAAAAAAAACGAGCGAACTTAAGAATCTTTATTCCACAGAGTACTAAACTATTTTTATAATAATCAGTTAATTAGACAAACTATAGTAAACTAAACCTGGAGAAATGTAGGTAAACATATTTATTTACTTTTTACTTAAACTAAAACTTTTAATTTGTCCAAATAACATTTAATAATTACATTTTCATGAGTTGCATCTAAAGGCGCAATCTTATATATTTTTCTCATAGAGGGGAATGATCTCATAGTGTGTATCACTCGAGAGCAAAAATATTTTTCCCTCGGGCGACGCATGCCCTCCCTCTCATCTCTCGCTGCACTCAGGTTTCTCTTTAAAATCCCTGGTTACACTCGAAATTACACTAGAATCCTTCGCTCTGTTCTGGATTTAAAATAGTTCTCTCGCTAGACTGTTCGGTACAAATCCTCTGTTCTGTATTTAAAATACTATTTAATTATGATTTCTACTGTTTTTGGTTTACACAAAAGATTTAATTTATAAAATCTAAGAAAATTGCGATTTTCGTTTATTTTTACAAGGACATCAAAGAGCTCAACAATTGTCTTTCTTCATTAAGCGCTGCGTGGCCAGATGTGGCCGCTTTCTTCGGAATAGGTCTTTTAATATAGCTTCGTATTTTAATGGTTTTCTGTTTATTTCGTGTATATTCGGTATTATTTCTTACAATGTAGAAAAAGTGTAGCAAACTTATTTTTATACATCGTTCGAAAAAACTTAACCCGCAATGGATCATCAACATGGTTTTAGTGTTTGTTTTCAAATTTCATATAACAATTTGGGTTTAAAATCATACTTAAATTTAAAAAAACACTTATTGTAGTTGACGCGTATTGGCCCCGCGTCAAACACGTTTAAACCTTTACCTACAATTGTTTGGATGACTCTATTATGTATTTGTATATTTAACAATATTAGCATAGCGATATTTGTGGAGCTCCAACAAGCGCCGCGGGCGTGTCCGGCGATTTGTTATTTGTTGAGTTTTCCTCCGCACATCCTGTTATGTCTGCGCGCCGCGGACACCGGCCTGTTATTGTTAACGAACAGAAAATATTAAATAACGACCTTTACCATTATTATATTAGGTACGGAAATAATATTATAATAACGACAACGGAAATACTTATGAAGAAGAATAGTCGCACGCGCGTATAGAATTCTATAGTTATTACAGAAAGGTTTGTAATTAATAGACATTTAACATCAAACATAATTAATTTACGATTAAAAAGTGTAATAACATCGTAATAAAAATAAACCTCCGTTTTGCCGGGCTAAGAGGAAGGGTTATGGTTTTACCTTCAAAAGTATGTTCTTATTTCCGAATGTTCCAACGTAGTGCCTTAGCTACTAAGCCGATTTTGATGAATAAGGAGTCAATCGATTCTTTATTAGGGCCCGGGTGGAATAGATTATATTTTATGCCCACAAAATCAATTGGCAAAAATTGAAGGTAGCTGAAATATTTTTTTGCTATTGTATCGGGTAGGGACATCTTACTCCCACACAAATGAAAAAGGAGTTCATAAATATAAATGTACAATATATTGTTATCAAGCGAGAAAAAAACAATTTGTTAAATTTCAGGTACCTACCTGAAATTTAACAAATTGTTTAATAGGTAAAATTGGTAGGTAGATTTAAAAAAAAAGGCAACCGAGACCAAGCGTGAGGCCGTAATTTATAATCGAGGCCTACTTAGTTACTGCAAACGATGTATGCCAAAACATGCGCCCAGCTAATCTTCTAAAATAGAACAAATAGGTTTATAAAATACAATAACATTCAAGATGCACATCGAAGTGTTTATACAGGAAATAAAGTATACGTAATAAACTAGCTGATCACTCAAGAGCGAACTCTTCATGATAACCAATGCAGAATATGAAGAGCGCAAAGAAATATGTATAGGTAGGTACATAAAATTAATTATAAATACACAGTTCATGAATGATAACGAAGATGAATAATAAATATATGGAAAGAGAAATAGAAACAAGACAAGAGAGTGGGAAGAAATATAAGATATATAGGAGAAAGAAGATACTGTTACTCTTAGATTATAAGTTATATTATTATTTGTTCCATAGAAGGTCTTTATGTATATAAATAGATATATTCGTACACGCTGAATCTGCCATTCGGTAACATCTATCCAGTCACAAGTCTGCTGGAAGAAATTTCTTAGAGAAATAAGCAGTACCTTTGTACAAATTCCATTTCTGTTAGTTATGTTACTGTTTTTGTTGTTGTGTGTACATAAATAAATAAATAAAAATAAATAAAAATTATTTATTTTGACAGACTTTCACTGGCATATAGCTTTGACTTAGCTTGTTTGAAATATCAAAATAATTGTTTTTTAACTAGTGTGAGATATATACGAGAAATCCTGTAACCTGTGATTTACTGGATGAAAATACTAATATTATTGTTTTTTAATGAGCCTTTTATTCCTAACTGACTTGCGTGACCTAAAGTCAACTTCAACGATTCGTGAAGTCTAATTATCTATATAAAAATGTACACGCAAACCTTTATTTATTGAGTGGCTCTCGACCATACGATTACACAGATTAGATTACAGGAGGTTAACAGCACTCCAGAGAGACTCTTTTTGGTATTTAAGCGCGTTTAAAGCCGATCTGGGACCATTTTTCAAGCCCCACAATATTAAATCTGACCGGACAAAGGTTACGTACATTTATACCGAAAAGATATACTTTGTTTATTTTGTTGGGATCCATATGGAATTTTAATTATATTTGCATACTTATAAGTAAAGCGTAGACATCAGCGTTTATGTAATATTACATTGAATTAATTCATGTTTACGTAATTCAAATTTAATGATAATATGTAGGTAATTAAGCCCAGTTGTAACTTCGGGGCCACGAAAAAGACGGTGCAGCTATTTTATCGCTACAAGCGTCATTTCAAAGCGTCGAATATAAGGTACGTATGTAATTTATTTTTCTCTCACAGCGTCAGCTATCACTGACACCATTGTGTAATGATTCTAGCATAGTACACATTAAAAAATGGCGACGTCAAAACAAAGACAATTCTACAAACACCTAGACTCACAACAGAAATCTAACTTCATCATTTAGACGTCTGTCTGGTCGGGGCTTGAACCCGGATACTTTGCGTATCAGACCGTTATGGTGACCGTTGCGCCCCATGGTACACATAAAGATAATAGTGACTACAAGAATGAGTGTCAGTAATATTTATTATTGCAACGAAAGTGACTTTTTTATTTCATATTAGCACTAGGAGCAATCTACTCTTAGCACCCCCTGCCCCGCTGTTACCGTGGCCGCTACCGTAACCAGGAATAGCGGGGCCGCCGGGTACTGGCGGCCGGGGCATTTTCGTGCTAGCCATAGGGAGGGTTTGCCGTAGTCACCGCGCTTGGCAATGCTTGTTGATGACCGAAGTAATTGTTTGAATCTCAGGAGACGCTGCTGCCCGTCTCCTGGATAATCCCTTAGTCGCCTCTTACGACATACATCTACGGGATGAGTGGGAGTGGTGTTATTCTAAGGCCGACGCCACACAGCCTATTCAACGCTAATGCTTGCAGCGAAAAATGATGTAACGCCAGTTTCGTGGCCGATGTTTGAAATGTTCCGTGGTCCAGGTATTTAAACTAATCACGAGTCTCTCGCTTAAGCTGGATGAGGTCTGGAGCATACTCCAATATTCTGTTAGGATTAAGATACGAGTTAGTGCGAAAGAAGTAGGTCATGTGCAAATGCGTTGCTACTCCTTAGGACTAATGTATGTATGTACCAGGGTCTCCCTGCTTGGGTAGGGTTGGGCCCCAAGGTTACCCTCTCTGCTCGGGTTTGATCGCAGGGTGGTGAACACCAAAACGGATTGAGCGACCGAATTTTCAGTGCAAGCCTACGCTTTCGTTTCTCGAAATGTACGGGGGCGGTGACTGGTACTGCCAGCACCCATGCTCTCGAAGAAAAGGGGCGGGTGTACAGCGAACCCGGCCACACCGGCCGTGTTCGATGCCTGGAGTTACGGAGGGCACGACGTTAGCCTTTCTTCTCACCCGGTGTTGTAAATACCACCCTTTAAACCCCTGAAAGTCGCTTCTTCCGACAGGCAGGAGATACCGTAGCAATGTTCTGGTCGCGTGCCCCCTCCCTGAGGACTA
>DWKO01000079.1:0-11208 GCA_018249515.1 Euriphellus phraxanor
ACAGAGGAACATTGCGCGTATTCGTGTTTGTATGTGTCCATGGCACGCACGGAATCTTAGAGTGTGGCTAAGAGTGTATAAAGCATTATTTATTTACTATCTACGTAAAAATATAAAATAATCTAAAACATTAATGATCAAAAAAATAATAAAATGTCACATTTTGAAAGACTGCCATAATAATTATTAAAAATTAACCACAAGCTGAAATTAGCCTAATCTTTTAAATGTATCTGAGTTGTTACGTATTATTCTGTCTTTGCGTCTTTCTTACGTCAATGTTGTGGATGCAAATTTGGATCCCACCCAGATTTGTTCTATTACTCGCAATGAATTCTGTGTTTTGTGTATTGTCTTTAATACTATATTTGTGTATTTCTTACAGGCGATTTGTAATCTTGATAGAAATAATAAAGATCTTAAACCATTTTTTATTCATGTTATACATACCTTTAATTGGGTTGCAAATAACGAAGGCATTTCCAGTATAACCGCTGTTGCAACTGCACATCGGAATATGATTAACTACTTGGCAAATTGCATTCTGTCCACACGCTCCGATACATGGGTCGATACATTTTCTTTGCACGCAGGCCTTGGCCTGATCACAATCAGTACTAAATACACACTCTGGTCTACAGTTGAAGTAAGGGTCTCCGTGAAATTCGGGCAAGCATTGACACTGTCCATTGATACACTCCGCGTTTGATCCGCATCGCACGTTTGTACAGGAGTCCGCTATACTCGGCTCGACTACGACGAAAAAAATAGTAAATGAGATTTTGTGCATATTTTACTAATTTTTACTTTAATATAAATCTAAATGATAAATACCTTCTAAAGTCTGTAATTTGCAACTAGTAAACGGATCTCCAATGTAACCTTCGTTGCACGTGCAAATTGGTATATGATTTTGTACATGGCACGAAGCATATAAACCGCAGGAACCGGGACAAGGGTCTTGACATTTGGAATTAATACATGCTCGGTCACTCGCACAATCTGAATGTATAGAGCATTCTGGTCGGCAATTTGGTGGACTTCCTATGTAATTAATTAGACATGAACATGACGGCGAATTGCCGATGTTTCTACATTCTGCGTTTGGTCCACATGGTGACGGCACACAGGGATTAATGCTTTCTGGTGGAGCTTGCTCATCTGGATGATGAAGATTAAGTTTATTATTTAATATTTCATTTTTAGTAAAATCTAATTAAACATATTTGTATTTAGTACTTACATGGCACCGGAGTACAAATAGTAAATGGATCTCCAGTAAAAGAGGTCTTGCAGGAACATATTGGACTGTGGTTTATGACCTTACAGTGACTATTCATGCCGCAAGGTTTCGGACAAGGGTTCACGCACTTATTCTTTATGCAAGCCTTGTCGTGGGGGCATTCTGAGCTTACGACACATTCTGGCCGGCAATTCGGTGGAGATCCTATATATTCCGCTTGACAAGAGCACACTGCTTGGCCATTGATGTTTTTGCACTGGCTATTAGGTCCACAAGGCGATGGATAACAAACATCAACTGGAACACTAATTGGTGCTTCTAAAATGAAAACAGATTTACTTACATTTTGAACAAATTAATATAGATCTAAGTGCTTCATCCTCAACCCATTACCGTATCACTGCTGAGCACGGGTCTCCTCTCAGAATGAGAAGGGTTAGGCCGTAGGAGACCGGAGTCTTACCATTAAGCTATCACGCCTTATGCATGTGCTTATTAATAAGTAATTTTGATAAAAGTAATTACCTTGATACACACAATATCTGAACGGGTCCCCAGTGTAGCCATTATTACAAGTACACAGAGGTGCATGATTGACTATTTGGCATTCGGCATTGGTACCACAGCTTCCTGGACAAGGATCAACGCACTTGTTACTGGTGCATGCTCTGTTAGATGGACAATCTGTATTTACTACACATTCTGGCCTACAACCCTCGTAAGGGTTGCCGATATATCCTTCAATACAAGTACATGATCCTGCATTATATTTTTCTTTGCATAACGCATTAGCTCCGCAAGGTGAAGGCGAACATGGTGTGGTGAGAGGCTCCGAATGTAACGGTTCGTATATACAGCCCGTAAACGGATCCCCTGTATACCCGTTGGAACACAGACAAATTGGAGAGTGGCTAACGACTCTACACTCTGCATTAGCGCCGCACACTCCTTCGCAAGGGTTTACGCATTTCGTATTCACGCACGACAAATGCGGAGAGCAGTCTTCGTTACTTGTACATTCTGGTTTGCAGTAAGGTGGTTGGCCACGATAATTATCCATACATGTGCATGTTGGCACTCCCTTTATATCCTTGCATAATGAGTTGGGACCACAGGGAGAAGGTGTACAAACGTTGATAGGTTCCGGCAGTTTTTCAGCTGTAATAAAGGTAGATAAGTTAAAACATACATCATCATCATCATCGACCCATTACTGGCCCACTGCTGGCAACGGGTCTCCTCTCAGAATGAGTAGGGTTAGGTCAGAACTTTCAGGCATGCAGGTTGCCTCACGAACCTTTCTTTCACCGTTAAAGCACATGATAATTAAATTCTAATACGCACATAATTTCGAGATGCGTGCCTGAGTTTGGGCGTTCGGGAGGTCCGGCCTCCCGAACGAGACGCCGGTATCTAACCATTAGGCTATCACAGTTATTAGGCTATCACGGCTACTAGGCTACCACGACTATTGGGCTATCACGGCTATTAATATTTATAACACACAATTAACACTAAAATATAAGTGGATATATGAATAAATACTCACGTAATTTGAAACATCGTGAAAACGGATCGCCTGAATATGTCACTGGACACGTGCATATCGGATTATGGTTGACCACTTTGCATTCAGCGTTTACACCACAAGCACCTACGCATGGATTTACGCAGCGTTGATTGCTACATGCTTGATCTAACGAACACTCGGCGCTTATAACGCACTCAGGTCGGCATGCAGGTGGAGATCCGATATTGTTAGGGGCACAAGAACATACCGCCTGACCATTTACTTCTCTACATTGGCTGTTAGGCCCACACGGAGAAGGTTGACAAGGATTAACATGAACCGGTTCTGGAAAATTGTAAGATATGATTAAGTAATTACATATACTGCTACACAATCACATAAGCTTATTTATAAAATGTTTTAAATTTACCTGAAATAATGCGACATTCCACAAAAGCATTGCCACTCATGCGTGCGGGGCAGCTACTCATTGGGATATGGTTAAATCCATTGCAAACGGCTGTGGGTGCGCAAGTTCCGGGACAGGGGTCTTGGCATTTATTCATTATACATGCTTTGTCTCGCTCACAGTCGGAACTCTGTACACATTCAGGTCGACATCCACTGTAAGGGTCCCCATGGAATTCAGGAATACAGGTACATTGTCCGTTACTACATATGGCGTTCGGTCCGCAAGGTGATGGATTGCACAAATCACTTTCTTCTGTAAGAAAATAAAAGTATTATGCATGTTAAAAAACTATACGAAAACTAATTTTATACGGAAAGCTTATAAATGAACTTGTAGCAAAAATGTTTAATAAATAAATAAAAACTATGAACCTTTTTGAGGGTTTGGACTGCATTGAGTAAATGCGTTTCCAGTAAAACCTTCTGTACAACTGCAAACTGCGACATGGTTCATAACATGACAATTAGCGTTGACGCCACACGAGCCTGGACAAGGGTCATTACATTTTTGTTTAATGCAAGCTAAATTGCTAGCACACTCTTCATTTATAGTACACTCTGGTCTACAGTTGGGAGGGCTGCCCTCAAAGTTTGGTAAACATGAACAGGATGGAATACCACGCAAATTCTGACATTGAGAGTTTGGACCACATGGAGACGGTACGCATGGATCTCTTTCTTCGGGGATTTGAACTGGCGCTAAAACAATATGATATATTACATTAACATTTTCTTGCTATTACATCACATATTTGGAAAACTTAATCATGTTACAATCATTAAACAAAGTGATATAAATACCTGAACTTTTGTAACAATTAGAGAATGGATCGCCAGTGAATCGGTCTTCACAAGTGCAAATAGGGCTATGGTTTATGACTCTACACTTGGTATTTAATCCACAAGGTCCCGGGCAAGGCGACACGCATTTCTGGTTCCTACACGTTTTGTCCGCTGGACATTCTGCGCTGACAACACATTCAGGCCTGCAGTTTGGCGGAGATCCTCTATACTCAGGCATACACGAACAAACACTTTGGCCGTTTGTTACATGACATTGACTATTTGGCCCGCAAGGCGATGGTTGACAAGGATTTGTATATATTTCTTCTTGTTCTAAAACATTAATACAAAGTGTTAATCATGAATTGTGTGCATTGAAAATATTTTATTAAACAGTTAGGTAATGTATACTTACGTTTAATATTACATTGCCTAAATGGGTCGCCGATATACTGTGGTCGGCATGTACATAATGGAGAATGATTTACTACTTGACAATCTGCATTTACAGCACAAGTGCCTGGACAAGGATCAATACATTTATTTCTGGTACAAGCTCTATTGCTTGGACAATCTGAATTCACTGAACATTCTGGACGGCATCCTTCGTAAGGGTTCCCAAAATAACCATGGACACATAAACATGCGCCGGCACCGGACTGTTCCTTGCATTCTGCGTTAGGTCCACAGGGTGATGGGGTACAAGGTGATAACGGCTCGCTAGGTATTACAGCATTTATTGTACATTGAATAACTGCATCGCCACTATATCCTTCGGGGCAAATACATACTGCAGTGTGGCTTACGACTCTACACTCTGCATTTATACCACAAGCCTGAACACAGGGATCTTGACACTTTCTATTAATACAGGCTTTGTGCGCCGCACACTCGCTGTTTGATATGCATTCTGGACGACAATTTGGTGGAGAACCAATGAACTCTGGCATACATTGACACGACGGAGTTTCTGTACCCGATTGTTGACATATTGAGTTCGGTCCACAAGGGGAAGGTTGGCATGGGTTTACCGCAACGGTGGGTTCAGAAATTGCTGAAATAGATAATTAAAATTATATTTTTACATACAAAAATGTTTTCATAAGTATTGTTTTTCACTATACTTACGTTTGGAGATGCATCTTGTAAACGGATCACCAGTTAGTCCAGTGGGGCATGAACATATTGGATTGTGATTGATGACTTGACATTGTGCTGCAACACCACAAGCGCCTTGGCATGGATTTATACATTTCTGGTTGCTGCAGGCCTTATTCGACGGACAATCTGAGCTGGCCGCGCACTCTGGGTGACATGACGGTGGCGCCCCGAGATAAGATGTCATACACGAACAGACAGCTTGGTTATTGTACTCTCTACATTGGCTGAATGGTCCACATGGACTCGGTTGACACGGATTCGACGGTGGAGCGTCTGCATAAAATAGGCAATTAGATTTTGCACTTATTATTTAATCATGATTATATATTTAATTTTGTAAGTATTATTATCATTTGCTATTTTTCTGCATGGCGTAAATAATTGAGGGTCAATTAAAGACCAATTTTTAAAGAACACCTCGGTTGTATAACTAAAAATATAGCCTATAACATTATGATACAACCTGTATGTGTAACTTTCACCTTGGAATATGATTATGAAGTCAAGTTTTTCTAAAACAGAGAATAATAACTTTTTTATAATTACCTCTTATTTGGTTGCACTGAATGAAAGCATTTCCTGTTGTCTTAGGAGGACACACGCAGATGGCCATGTGTTTTACAACTTCGCAATTGGCGTTAGTTCCGCAAGAATTCATACATGGATTAATACATTTTTGATTAACGCAAGCCTTATCCATTGGACATTCAGAGCTAATTGTACATTCAGGACGACAGCCAAAATATGGATCACCGTTGTATTCGGGTAAACAAGTGCAAACGCCGTCATCACATATGGCATTTGGTCCACATGGTGATGGATTGCATGGATTCACAGGTGTCGGCTCTAAAAAATTAAAATGATGTAGAAAAATGCTCTATTGGTTATCACGTCACGCAAAATTTAAATTTATTTATATGCCTACCTTTTTGAGGTTTCACAAAGCAATTGTTAAAAGGATCACCAGTATAACCGTCTATACAGGTACAGATTGAAACATGACTTTGAACTCTGCATTCAGCATTTATACCGCAGGAGCCAGGACATGGATCTACACACTTTTCATTGATACAGGCCTTGTCACTGGGACAGTCAGTGTTAATAGAGCACTCAGGTCGACAGTTAGGTGGGCTACCGTGGTACTCAGGTAAACAAGAGCAAGAAGGCGATCCTCTTATATCGCGACATTGCGAAAAAGGCCCACACGGAGACGGCAGGCATGGATTTATTGATATAGCGACAATATCAGCGACTGAAATATAAATGTACAAAAATAATAATGTTAATATGTATAGTGCGATAATTAAAAATATTTCAATATTTCACAAAAAAACAATAAGTACCAGGAACTCTGTAACATCGACTGAATGGATCCCCAGTGTGCTGCGCTTGACATGTGCAAATTGGACTATGGTTAATGACTTTACAATCCGTGTTTAATCCACAAACTCCTTCACACGGATTTTTACATTTCCGGTTAATACATGCTTGCTGTTGAGTACACTCCGAGCTTACAACACACTCTGGACGACAAGACGGAGGTGTTCCAAGATAACCGGATTCACAAGTGCAAACAGCCTGATCGTTTGATACTTTGCATATGCTATTAGGTCCACATGGAGATGGTACGCATGGATCTTTGTAGACCGGTGGTATTTCTGAAAAAAATATTGTTATTTATTTTATAGAATTAGTTCAAATTATGAGTGTTATGATTATGAGAATGACTTATTTCAATACACTACTGGAATTATAAACAAATAAATGTTATATAATTTTATACGATGACACAAGCAAATTTTCTAACTTACCTTGTACTTTTTCAAAACATCCCTGGTAAGGACTACCCGTCAGACCCGGCAAACATTCGCATTGAGGTGTATGATTTATAACATTACATACAGCATTTCGCCCACAATTGTTACTACAAGGATTTTTGCACTTGTTTTGAATACATGCCAAATTGGTTGGACAATCGGAGTTCACAACGCATTCAGGACGGCAGCCTTCATACGGATTTCCAATATAATCTGGCAAACAGACGCAAGAACCTGCTCCTCTAAGTTCTTTGCATAACGCGTTGGCTCCACATGGCGATGGAGAACAGGGAGTGAGAGGAACATCTAAAACTTTGCATGCAAAGAATGCGTCTCCTGTGAATCCTGGTTGGCAATAGCATTGTGGGGCGTGGCTCACAACTCTACACTCAGCTCCAGCGCCACAAACACCCGGGCAAGGATCTTTGCACTTCTGATTAATACATGCAAATTCGTTAGGACATTCAGTATTAGCGATACATTCAGGTCGACAGTTTGGCGGGCTCCCCGTGAAAGTCTCCAGACACGCACAACTTGGAGAACCATTAAGTTCCATACAAACAGAGTTTGGACCACAGGGCGAAGGTTCGCAGGGATTCACGTATTTGTCTGGTACCAAAACTGAAATGGTGAATTTACAATTTACATTTTTTCTAATTAAAGGTTTTTTTTTTAAATATATAACAAGTGATTTTCTAATACAAGAAAAAATAAATTTCTTACCTTGGGTTAAACATCTACTAAACGGATCTCCAGTTAAGCCAGGTGGACACGAACAAATGGGATTGTGATTTACAACTTGACATTGTGCTCCGGCACCACAGTTTCCTTTACACGGGTCGATGCATCGTTGCCCTGAGCACGCTTTGGTCAGTGGACACTCGGCACTAGAGGTGCACTCAGGCCTACAGGTAGGTGGTGCGTCCATATAACCGGGCAGGCACGTACATATAGCCTGGCCATTGATTTCTCTACAGCGACTGTTAGGACCGCAAGGCGATGGATTACATGGATCAATAAATTCAGTTATTACTTGCGGTCGACATTCTAAGAATGCGTTTCCTGAGAATCCCTGTGGACACGTACACATGGGTATGTGGTTGAATATATTGCAAAGAGCTTGTTTGCCACATGTATTGATACAAGGGTCGACACATTTACTTTTCACACAAGCTTTATCATGTGGACAATCTGTGTTCACTAAACATTCTGGGCGACACCCGAAGTATGGATCACCGTGATATTCCGGCAAACAGGTACATATTCCACCATGACATTCAGAGTTTGGTCCGCATGGAGATGGATTGCAAGGGTCCAGTTCAGTATAAACCTCTGTAAATTAAATAGTTATGAAAATATTAACTAAACATCAAAAACAATTATTAAAACAACATCATCATTTGATAGTCTAAGACAATCCAAGTTAAAATAATCGTAAGATTGTATATCAATATATATAATTACCATCGTCTTGAGGAACTGCTGTGCATTGTACAAATGGATCGCCTTTGTAGCGTTCTATGCAACTACATTGAGCAATGTGATTAAACACATTACATTGTGCATTCAAGCCACATGCACCAGGGCATGGATCGCGACATTTTTCATTGATGCAGGCTTGATTACTGGGGCATTCAGAATTTATTGTGCATTCGGGCCTACAGTTTGGCGGGTTACCGATATAGCTTGGTTGACAAGCACATGATGGACTGCCTCCAACATTACGACATTCTGCATAAAGGCCGCATGGTGATGGTAAGCACGGATCTGCAGCCGGTGTACTAACTGGTGGTTGGGAAACTAAAAAAAACAGTATCAATAAACATTTTTTTCCCAAATCACATACTAAATCTAAAATTTTATTTCATCCTTTTACCTTTTATAGGATAGCACTTCGTGAAAGGATTTCCTGTTAAGCCTTGCTTGCAAACACAAATAGGACTGTGATTTATAACATTGCAGTTGGCGTTATCACCGCAACTTCCAATACATGGATCAGAACACTTTTGATTAACGCAAGCCAAGTGTGGTGGACATTCTGCGCTCACCACACATTCTGGGCGACAACTAGGTGGTGAACCCACGAAATTAGGCAAACAAGAGCATACTGCTTGGCCATTTATTTCTCTGCATTGGCTATTTGCACCGCATGGCGATGGGCTGCATGGGTTAGTTTCTAAAACTTGTGCTGAAATTCGAAAATAAACATATAATTGTAATATTCCCTTTCGAAGTCAATCGTTTAATACATTTTGTTATTGAGCACTTACGTTCTTGCATGATGTTGCAATGGCTAAATGGATTTCCAGTGTACCCGGACAGGCAAATACAATTGGGCATGTGGTTATTAACTTGGCATAAAGCATTGGAACCACAAGTGCCTGGACAAGGATCGACACACTTCATCCTAGAACATGCTTTATTAAGAGGACAGTCAGAATTGACTACGCACTCAGGCCTACATCCTTCATATGGATTTCCGAAATAATCTTCTTGGCATTGGCAAGCACCTACGCCATTTTGTTCTCTACATATGGCGTTTGAGCCACAAGGACTTGGGCTACAAGGATTTAATACCTCATTCGGTACCATTGATACTACGAGGCATTGTGAGAATGGGTCGCCTGTGTATCCAACTTGACAAATGCACATAGGAGAATGGCTGACGACTCTGCATTCCGTGTTACTGCCACAACTTCCTATGCATGGATCGGCACATTTTTGATTTAAACAAGCTAGATTGTAATCACATTCACTATTACTTATGCATTCTGGTCTGCAGTTAGGCGGTGTTCCTTTGAAGCCTGTTACACAAGCACACACTGGACTCTCACCACTTATTCTACAGATCGAGTGAGGTCCACAGGGAGATGGATCACAAGGATCAACCTGAGGCGGTGTTTCAACTGAAATTTTACAAAGAGCTTAGTTTTATGACTAATAAAATATTGTTTCCAAAATCTTGAATTGATTATTTTGAAATCTACACTTACCAATGACGGAACATCTAACGAACGGATCTCCTGTAAATGATGGCGGGCAAGTACAAATTGGATTGTGATTGATGACGTCACACACAGCCGCTGCTCCGCAAGCGCCGATGCAAGGATTTACACATTTTTGGTTGTTACAAGCTTCTTTTAATGAGCATTCGAGACTAACAACACATTCAGGTCTACACGTTGGTGGACTGCCTCGATATCCGGGAATACACGAGCAAACTGCTTGGCCGTTTGACTGCTGGCATCGACTGTTTGGTCCACATGGTGATGGGTTGCACGGATTAACGTTAGCAACTTAAAATAGAAAAACAATGTATAAGACTTTTTTTACATAACTAGAAAATTTTCTTATTTTTATTTAATTTAAAGGAACGAGTGAAACGAATATGCATAACATTTTATGCCATGCATGTTATATATAACAACATGTTAGGTGGTCACCGCCCTCCATTACATCCAAAACCTACTCCAAACGGGACATACACGTAAACCCTATCTGAGGTTAATTACAGGCATGTTACCTGCGAACTAAATTGGAACGTATTACATTGATAATATACGACACACAGCACACACAGCAGCTTTACACCAGCTATAACGCATGAATAGGTGCGGCAGTGGTGCTAGCGGACATCGAAGCAAGTAAAGTTCTATTTATTTTCTAGGAAAAAATGTCAAACTATAAAAATTAAGGCATACCTGCAAATGGACGACATTCCACGAATGCATTGCCATTCATACCCTTAGGGCAACTACACATTGGTACATGGTTATTGACATCACAAATAGCGTTTAACCCGCAGGTACCAACGCAAGGATTTACGCACTTATTTCGCTGGCAACCTTTGTCTGAAGGGCAGTCAGAATTATACACACACTCAGGTCGACATCCCAAATATGGATCCCCGTGATAACCTGCCATGCAAGAACATTCTCCATTGCTACACTCTGTATTTGATCCGCAGGGATTTGGCTCGCAGGGATTATAGGCGGCAGGTGGCGGTTCATCTGAAGAAATAATTAAATTAAATATGTACATTATTTGTGATCTTAACGAAAGTAATTATTGGTTAAATAAAATTTACTTTTTAGACAACTTACTTATGATTGGTATTGGTGTGCACTCCCTAAATGGATCACCCGTAAAACTATCCGCACATATGCAGACTGGCACGTGATTGTTAACGAAACACTTGGCATATAATCCACATGAACCTTCGC
>DWKO01000080.1:0-11181 GCA_018249515.1 Euriphellus phraxanor
ATTGGTATATACATTCATATGAAAACTTGAAACTTCTTCAATGATACTAAAGTAATGTTTTAGGCATTTTTACGCGACTACGGAAAAGGTTATGATTTTTTCAGACTACGTGTTTTTTTACTTACACATATTCCACCGCTTTGTATAAATCGGATAAGTGATTTTAAAGGTGTCAATCAATTGTCAAATGTAGTCCGGGTGACATAGGCTACATATAAAGAGGGACGGAGGACGGACGGAGGGATCCTAAAATGTGGGGGGTCTAACTATTATCGTATAGAGTTGATAAATATAAATAAACGGCCTCATTTATAAACGTTACTTAAGTAAATATTAGCTAAACGTTTTGTCTCTTTCTCGAAACTTTACACATGGCATTGCTAGAAAGAGACGAAACAGATCTTATCTGTGCTTAAGTGACGTTTATGCACAAGGCTGAAAGTGTATATTGAAAAAAGACAGGCTGCCGAAAAAAAAAAATATATTTCAACGTGTGTTCTCAGTTGTGCCTACGTTTTTTTTCTGTAACCGAGTTGTAGTTTTGAATATTTGTTATCTATAGTCTTGTTTTTAATAAAATGTTAACAAAACGGTTTCAACTAAACATCGTCGCCCAAATGTTACCGCCTCACGTCTTAAAATACCCTTTTATGATACGAGGGCGTACTTTTAAGATATGAATAAGTGCGACACGACAAGTTTATTACACTTTACGTAGGTCCTCCATTTCAATCTTCAAATTCTACTTATATAGGTGTGTCTAACGTATCGCAATGAACGTAAAGTAAAAACAAAATTTGTCGTCAAAGGGACTGTCGATAGAAGTGATCACTTACAACTCAATGGCCTTATTCATAAACGTTACTAAAGCACAGATTAGTTTAATACTGTTTTGTCTCTTTCTAGTAACTTTACACATGACATTGCTAGAAAGAGACAAAAACAGTTTTAGCTAATCAGCACAGATTAGCTAAAAACTGTTTTGACGTGAAAAAGTTTCGTTTATGGATAAGGCCGTAGTGTAAGTAATAAGATTATATCAAACAAGTTGTATCACAGTACCAAATGTTTGGTCAACGTTATACTATTTGCGTACCTTCATTCGATTAAGTAATCAAAATGGCATTTATTATATTCATTGGTATAAAATCGCAACTTCATCATAGTAACTTTACTAAAACTGGTCGCGGCTAGGAGCAACAATATGTGGTTACATAGGCGCCACAACCATACAGGCTCTTAATGCAAGCTGTGGCTTATGCTTAATGAAGTTAATAATAATTGGGGAATAGTTTTTAATGTCAAATAATGTTTAGGATTGAATTTGAGGTAAGGTATTGCATACAAAGGGCTTTATTCATGCTTTCTGATATGTTCAAAATATTTAAAAGTCATCAAATGTATTTTAATTTCGTACTCAATTATTTTGTAGATTCATATTTTTCTTTCATATAATGTGTAAAAAATTAATTAAATTTAAATCATGTATTTAGTATAGCACCAATTACGGTTAAAATAATTAGTCAAATATTAATTGTTGAATTTACATTATTGAGATCGTCGACCCATTATTATCGCACTGTTGGGCTCGGGTCTCCTCTCAGAATGAATCGAGATTAACTTTGGTTTATTTTTTACTCACAATTTCTATTATAGTGTAATTGGACGGACCCGCGTACAAGTATGTACTATAACGGCCTTATTCATAAACGTCACTTAAGCACAGATTAGCTAAAATGTGTTTTGTCTCTTTCTAGCAATGTCATTTGTAAAGTTTCTAAAAAGAGACAAAACAGTATTTAGCTAATCTGTGCTTAAGTAACGTTTATGAATAAGGTCTTAAATATTTAGTAAGCTCTTGCTAATTAATAGTGTACAATTAAAATGGTTGTAGCTACGACGACTTGCTGTATCTCTAATTTTTGAGATATAAAAATACTTTGTTATCACAATTTATTGAAATATAGTCGTTATTTTGATCATTATTTTCATCAACTTATTTTTATTTGCTTATATTATTGTAAATATAGTTATTAGTTTTGTATATTGAGATTTTTATTTATTTGCAAAAGTAGTATGCTACTTTCAAAGGGATGGTAGATAGTGAGAGATGAAATCAACATCGCCTTGGGGCGTAGCCAACTAGCCAAATACATAAGCTTGTGAGCTGTTTGCTTAGAATTCATTGTCAATCAATGTAGTACTGAAACTAGGGAATTTAGCAGGAAATTTGCATCGATCCGCATGCATATAAATTTGGTCATTTCCAGTCGACGCGGATACAATAACTCTGCTGTTTCAAAAATAAAACTCATTTAATCACATGTAGTATTGAAAGTAAGGGATTTTATCGAATTTAGCAATAAATTTGCATCGATACGCATCCATATACGACCATTTCCAATCGGGACGGATACAATAACTCCTGTTTAAAAAAAAATTACATCGATATGCATCTATATTCTGTCATCTCCAGTCGGCTCGGATACATATAACTCTTACGGCCTTATTCATAATCATTTTAATACTATGTACCGGGTACTCAAGATAAGCTGTTTTTTATCTGTGGTCACGGCGATACTGTGTTCCGCCGTGACCACGAGCCATGCAACTGGTTCGAAATATGGGCAAATATAAAAAAAACAGCTTATCGTGAATACCCGGTACATAATAATAAAAATGATCAAATTCGGCGATTATATAAGTCTAAAATCATACCTAATTATTGCTGATTACCCAAAGTTTTATTTAGCTAAATTAAAGTTTCCTTTATAAAACTACAATGTTTTTCTGCTTTGCGATTATGTGAATTACGTATTTTCAATGTTCAAGTAAACAGCTTAAAGTAAAATCTCTCTATTCTATGTATTAAGAGTCTCGAATTTATTATAGTTATTTTGCCGCGTCACAAATTTCTAGGAATCACAAACCCTGCAGTCATCTCTGCTTGCGTTATAGGATATCGAATTTTAATTAGTTGTACCTCCCAACTGCACCCCCACCATACTCCTCCCACCACCCACAACGAAGGATCCTTTCGTTGTACACGGGGCGAATGCACACTAAGCCATGTTACGTGATATTGTACCTATATGAAATGTTGCAGTCCAACTATTAAGTGACATTTGCATTTCTTGAACTTTTCTGCGGTTAAAAATTTTCGGCCTTATTCATAAACGTCTCAGTTGCAGTCCAACTATGAAATAACATTTGCATTTCTTGAATTTTTTTGCGGTTAAACATTTTCGGCCTTATTCATAAACGTCTCACAAACGTCTCTTAAGCACATATTAGCTATGTATGCTTTGTCTCTTTCTAGAAACTTTACACGTGACTTTGTTAGAAAGAGACAAAGCATTCTATAGCTAATATGTGCTTAAGAGACGTTTATGAATAAGGCCGTAAAAGTTTAAGCTCTTTAAAATCTATACCAAAACGAGCAATAACAATATATTAAATCAAATATTTATAACTATAAGAACGGCTAACTTACAGGTTGTACCGACTAGAACTTATCCGAAGTCCGGGGTGTACCTATCCGAGATCCGGGGTGTACCTATCCGAGATCCGGGGTGTACATATCCGAGGTCCGAGGTGTACCCATCCGCGATCCGGGATGTACCTATCCGCAGTCCGGGGTGTACCTCACCGAGGTCCCTCATCATGAGCGTCCGCCAATCGCACGGAGTTCGCAGCGAAGGCTGCGAACTCCGAATTGATTCCTTCCGAATGAATTCCTTTTTTGAAAGTCAGTTACAACGAATATTTTCAAGCTACATGTGACGATGTCTTTACGGGCAGTACCACAGATCGGACAAGCCGCTATTGATGAGCAAAGTTCCGGAACTACGAACTACTAACTCCTGGCTCCTAGCACTTCCACCGTATTCACACTTCGATAAATCTTGTGAAAATTATCGACAAAGATATACGTGAAGTATAATTTATGTGAAGCTAATTCCTTGTTCAATAATTGCAGTGATAGCCGAGCAATATAGTCGCACTACCTTCCCAATTCAAATTTGAAAAAAAAACTTCTTTTGATTACGTAACATTCTACTTATTATAAGTCGATATAAACCCTGCCCTTGTTGATTATCTGTTTTTAAAGTTATATTTTTATTGCTATAAAAGTGACTTACATTATTTCAATCAATTTGTTGCTTATAGTTTTTATAAGTACGGTTAAAATGTTATAAAAGAGAGGGAGAGAGAGAGAGAGATATAAGAATTAACCCTTAACTACTCGCACGAATAAAATCGCTTAAGTGCTCGCACGGGGTCCGTGGTGACCCTAATTTGTATGGATGAAATGGGATGATTCCTTTTTTTTAATGAAACAAGCGAATAGTAATTATGAAAGTACTTTATTTAATCTATAAGACATAAAAACCACAACTTAAAATAAAATCTTCTAAGGCATAAAAATAACTAAAATATAAACTTCTACAATAAGGAACATTTTTGGCACAACATGAGATCATGCATTAAAATTTCATGAATATTTAGGAACTATGGCAATCATCGTTATTGCAGTTTTGGCAGTAAACAATGAAGTGCTCATTACACAAAAACTTTTTGCATTTACTGCAATTTGTGGATACTTTTCGGTCTTTCTCGGGCAATTATAGCACCGCCCACGTTTAGTGGTAGGTGAAGCAGGTGGGGTTTCCAAACCATGTACTACCAATAGCCGCCTTTTTACTATTTTTGGAGTTGCGTTGACGGTGGTTCGACGTTTTTGATGACTTTCAACAATTTCCGTTGCAAGTTGTCGCAAGAATAGACGCCTCACGTGAGTACGTACATTTTTTGTGTTCGCTTTGTGAACAACCATTGCATTGATACATGTAACATTCAAAAAATGAAAAAATAATGCTAATAGCCAACGTTTGGTTCTCCTTCCAACATTATATGTCCCACACAATTGGTCATTAGTATCTACTCCACCCTTTGTGCTATTATAATAAGTAATTATAGCAGGCTTATTTTTATCACCAGACACTGGGTCAATGTCTGCGTCATAATGCATTGAAGACAGTAATATCACAGATTTATTTGGCTTTGGTACATAGGATACCATGCTCATTGTTTTTTGAAATCCAAAGAGGGAACGGGTTGGAATTTTGGTCCTGTTAGGCAAAAATATCAAAGGTATGTCCGGTTTATTTTTCTTCAGTGTTCCAACAAGAGTCAGTTTATAGGACGGGTCTAACAAATCAGTGGCAAGTTGTACACTTGTATACCAATTATCTGTGGTAATATTTCGGCCACTACCTTTTATTGGTTCTACAAGACGTTTTACTATGTCGCTTGGGCTGTTAGAGACCTGGTAAGGGCCTAATGGTTGTTTGCCAGAATAAACTTCAAACGCCAACAAATAAAAAGTTTTTGAATCCACTAGGACCTGGATTTTTGTTCCGTATTTATTCGGCTTACTTGGCATATATACTTTGCCTTTGAATCGACCACGGAATGCAGTTAGCTGTTCGTCAATTGTTACATTCTCACTCGGGATATAAGCTTCTTTATATTTTGTTTGCAACATATCGCATAGCTCACGTATAGGGGCTAAGTTGTCAGTCTTTTGACGCTCAGATCGAGTTGCTTTGTCGTCAAACCGGAGCACACGTAACAAAAGAAATCGCTGATAGTTCATAGTTAGGTGAAACATCTCGACGCCACTACCATCAATTGCCCAGAGATCTATGTAGTTTAGATGCGACGCTCTCAGTAACCCAGCCATTATCAACAAACCTAAGAAGGCTTTCATTTCTTCAACATCTGTACTTTTTGCATTTCGGTCTCTTTGAAATTGCCCTTTAATTTCTTCAATGTATTTATTTGTATTCGTAACCAGTAAATTTAAAATATCTTCGGTAAAAAATAAACTGAAGCATTCTATTGGACTTTTTGCCCACTTTGCCGCTTGTTTGACACCCGGCAAATGCAATATGATGTTATGTGCACGGGTTCTAACTGCATTTGAGAGCGGCTCCTTATACCATTTTTGTTTAGGGCCATTTCTGCCATTACGTCTCGAAAAAAAAAAATTGGCACCTTGATTTGTAGAGTCATATTCATCGTAGTCCGGCGATTCGTTTGAAATTTCCTCAATTTCACTAGCTGTGTCGTGTTCACTATGAAGGACTTCCTCTGCTTCCGACTCTGAATCCGAATCCCCAATATCCTGTTCTTCATCAGGTACATTCCGTAGCCAATGTGCAATACGTTCGTCTCTTGCATCCATGTTTGATAACTGAGGAATAAAAAAAGACCTATGTAAATAACATATTTGTACGCAAAATACAAAAAAAAAATCTAAACCAGTAAAACGATAGAAATTATCATTCACTATAATATTTCATTCAAAGTTATATCAATATCTAAATAAAAACAATAGAATATAAAAAGCTTACCTTTCTCAAAAAAGTTACGTAAGTACTCGCACGGGGTCACGGCTCAAGAGAGCAGCGGCGTGGCCTTCTCCTGCAGCGGCCTAAACGGTACTAAAGTATGTTCTTTAGCGCATATTAAGAGTATGGCGGGCGCGCGGGGAGGTTCCAACCGTTGCAAGTGCATTTTTTCGATACGCGAAAGTGCGTTGACCCCATGCGAGCAGTTAAGGGTTAAGAAAAAAAAATTGTCATCCTACTATAATCATCCACAATAATAATAAAATACCTGGAACCTCCTAATGAAGTATTCTCCATTGGTCCACATACGTCTGTATGAATAATCTGCATTTCTGTTGCCTATATTGGGAAAAGGTAATTGGGCCTGCTTACCCTCACAACATATGGTACGAGAATTCCTGCTTATGTTAGCTTTCTTGTCAATTGAGAAACCCTTCACTGCATTTTCTATTTCATTAAGGCAAGTACTGTTCACATGTCCGAGTCTTCGATGCCAGATTTCACTCGTCACCACTGCTGCAGCCACATGATGTGCTTTTGTATTAAGTTTATACATTCCATTCACTAGCTCTGCCGTGGCCACTAGATCTCCATTTATGTTGTAAATGTCACAACCATCTATTCTGAAGGACACTTGGTTGCCCTTGCTTATCAGTCGACTTACTGATAAAAGATTTGTGGTAAGATTCGGAACACACAATACATCTTCAACTACCACACGGACATGACTGTCTTTTGCAAATGTAATGATTTCCACATCGCCGCAACATACAACAGGCACTTTATTCTGATTTGCGACAACTATTTCCTTGGGAAAATATTTACATGACATTTTTTCAATCCATTCTTTGTTTGTAGTCAAATGTGAGCTGGCTCCGGAGTCAATATACCAGTCAGTTTTACTATAACTGCCACTTAAGAATACGGCACTAAACGCATTTGTCTCTTTTGGTGACGGTTTACTTTTTACTTTGTTTTTCTCGTTACTCGGACACTGATTACGATAATGTCCGGTTTGTTTACAACCATAACACTTAATTTGCTTTTTGACACTGACATTTCGAAGTTTGACAGCCATCTCGGTAATACTTATTATTTTTCTGCAGTTGGTATCTTTGAAAAGCTGCAAAGGGTCTGAAGTGTTCACCCGATGCACTAGCTCGGAAACTAACGATGTGCGCAGGCGACGCGTCCACCCTCGCCCGTGGCCTGCGCGTTACTCTACCACACCATAAGCACAAGACAGTGTATATAGCTACTACTATAGTAGTAGCCCATGCAAACACTACATCCCTTTCTTATCAAAACTTTATATCAATTTAGCAAGTATATATATTTGAATCATATTTTAATTTAATTATTTTATATGTGACAACATAGCAATCAAATCATCTTCAATTTTAGGACATTATTGTTTGCCACTAACTCTAGGGTCTATTGTTCCATCTCCTTGATCTTCATCTACAGCTTTCTATTGCCCTTCTATTCTTTTTAAATGTAATATGTTCCTTCTTAGGGTTTGTCCAGTCTCTTCGTTCCTGATTGTTATGTCTCCATTGTTTGTCTTTTCCACAACGTGTGGTATTGGATTATAATTTAAATTAGGCTTATTTGTTCTACTAATTTCTTTTACGTACACCTTGTCTCCTTCATTTAGATCTGAATCCCGTGCACTCCTCCTTTTATTTCCATAATCCTTTCCTTTTTCTTTTTGTCCCTTGTCCTTGTCCCTCATCTCCGTGTCATCGACTTTGTTACTAATGTCTTGAATTGTTGGAATTTTATCTCTGTTTAATCTTCTGAAGAATAATTCTGTTGGCGTTTTTCCCGTCACAGAATGGAGTGTCGAGTATACATCATAAGGTACTCATTTAAACATTCTTGTAAGTCTTGTTTTTCGAGTATTCCAATCTTTAAACGCTTTAATATGTCCCGATTTTGTCTTTCTACTTCGCCATTTTGCTGAGGCCAATATCGGGGATTGTATTAAATAGCAGTATGTTACAATCCAAATAATCCTAATCCTAAATTTAAGTGTGTACCATGTTTAATGGGTAAACAATCTAGATTACCTTTTAACAAAAGTGGTGGCACAAGAAGCAAGGAGTTATTAGGTTTGATACATTCTGATATATGCGGACCAATGAGTAAATCGTCTTTTTCGGGATTTTGTTATTTTTTGACATTCATTGATGATTTTAGTCGCAAAACTTTTGTTTATTTACTGAAACAGAAAAGCGAAGTTTTCGATAAATTCAAAGAATTTAAAATGTTTGTTGAAAATCAAACGGGAAAGAAGATTAAGGTTCTTAGGTCAGATAATGCCAAGGAGTACTTAAGTAAAAAAAAGAATGATTTTCTTAAAGAGAATGGAATCCTTCATCAACTAACGGTTACTTATACACCTCAGCAAAATGGAGTTGCTCAAAAGAGCTAACCGTACTATTGTCGAGAAAGCAAGAACCATGCTAGAAGATGCAGGGTTGGAGAAACTGTTTTGGGCTGAAGCTGTTCACCACGCAGTATATTTGAAAAATAGGTCACCCACGCTTGCTGTCAAGAACATGACACCAGAAGAAGCTTGGACTGGAAAAAAATGTGATCTAAGTATGATACGAGTTTTTGGTTGTAAAGCCTTCATGCATATTCCAGATGAGAAAAGAGATAAATGGGATCCAAAAAGCAGAGAGCTAATACACACGGGATTATGTGATCATTGCCTACAGATTGATTGATCCATTGACTGGTAAGCTTTATAAGGCGAGGGACGTAGTATTTTACGAAAACCAAAAATACGAAAAAATGGATATGTATAAATCTACAAAGAAATCAGAAGGAGTTACTATTGGACTTAGAGAAGTCAATATTGAGAGTCAAGAAGGTAGAGGTGCCAATCCTGAACAAGAAACGAATGTAAGAAACGAAATACTCGAAGATAATGAGTATTGCCAGCCTGAAAATAATCCTGAAATTTTCTATCATTGTCATGACAATGACAGTATATTAATAAGCGAAGATGAATTTGAAGACAGAAACCAAAGGCGGTATCCATTAAGGGATAGGAAACCTAAAGAATATCCTGATCATCTTTTATATAAATCTGAAGCAGAATCAGATCCATTAACTTTAAATGAAGCTTTATCTAGAAGTGATAAAAATAAATGGAAAGTAGCAATTCAGGAGGAGTTAAATGCTTTGAAGAAAAATAATACTTGGGTTCTTGTAAAACCTCCAAAACGATGCAACATCATTGATTCTAAATGGTTATTTAAAATCAAAGAAGAGGTGGGGAATAGGCAGAGGTACAAAGCACGACTGGTTGCAAGAGGATTTAGTCAGAGAAGGGGAATAGACTATGTAGACACTTTTTCCCCTGTAGTGAGACACAGCTCACTTAGAGCACTGTTGGCTATAGCAGCTGAGATGGGTTTAAACATTGATCATATGGACGTAAAAACAGCGTTTTTAAATGGCGACTTAGCAGAGAGAGTCTACACGAAACAGCCTGAAGGATTTGAAGAGAAAGGCCAAGAAGACCATGTTTGTTTGCTCAAGAAGTCACTATATGGTCTGAAGCAAGCTCCTCGTGCATGAAATTTGAAACTGCACAGAGAATTAGAAAAAATGAACTTCAAGAGATCAAAGAATGAACCATGTGTATATGTGAGACACACAGACGGGAAAATAATCATATTGGCAGTATACGTTGACGACTTAATAATATTGAGGAAATGAAAAACGTAAAAAGAGATCTTATGTCAAAATTTGAAATGAAGGATTTAGGCAAAGCTGGACTTATCCTGGGAATGAGAATCACTCAGGATAATGAAACAATTAAGGTGGATCAAACTAAGTATATAGAGAAAGTACTTAATATGTTCGGAATGGAAGATTGCAAGATTGCGAAAACACCATCCGTTCCCGGGCAAAAACTACATAAACCAGTATCTGAGTATAAGCCTGATGAAAAGATTCCGTATCAAAATTTAATAGGTTGTTTGATGTACTTAGCGGTGTGTACAAGACCTGACATTGCACACATAGTTAGTTACCTAAGTCAATTCAACACCTGTTACAAAGAAGAGCACTGGACAGCTGCAAAAAGAGTTTTGCGCTATTTAAAAGGAACAGTTAACTTTGGATTGAAATACTGCAGATCAAAACAGGACATATTCTTGGATGGCTATGCTGACGCCAGTTTTGCTGATCATCTGGACAGAAAGTCGTATACGGGTTATGTATTTGTAGCTCAAGGAGGAGCCATATCATGGGAAAGTAGAAAACAGAGAACAGTTGCTCTCTCAACAGCAGAAGCTGAATATGTTGCCTTATCAGAAGCAGTTAGAGAGGCAATATTTCTGAAAAATCTTTTAGCTGAAGTAAAAAATGAAGCTGTTGATGAGCAGAAAATCACTATCAAGAGTGACAGTCAATCTGCAATTGCTATTGCTAAGAATCCTGTACACCATCAACGGACAAAGCATATTGATGTCCGTTATCACTTTATAAGGGAAGCAATAGATAATAAGGAAGTGAATGTGGATTATATTGAAACTTCACAAATGGTAGCAGATGTCCTAACTAAGCCACTTCTGAAAGGAAAGTTCGAATGGTGTATATGTGGGATGGGTGTGACAGTCTGATAGTGTGTAGTATGGTTTTATGAGATGTGCATGAGATTAAGGAGGAGTGTCAGAAAGGAGTTTTTGTACAGTTTTACTTTTTATATAATCTCATGTCACTTTTTAAATTTAATTTTTACTTG
>DWKO01000081.1:0-11127 GCA_018249515.1 Euriphellus phraxanor
TTGGCCAGCGCGGTGGACTACGGCCTAACCCTTCTCATTCAGACAAGAGACCCTTGCCCAGCAGTGGGACAGTAATGAGTTGATGATGATAAAATTAAAGCGAGATACATCTCGTTTTTGTTTCGTGGATTCCTCCCAGCCACACACACACATACTACCCACAGCTGGGCAAGAGTCTCCTTAAAATGAGAATGAGAAGAAGGATTTGGTCATAGTCTATAGCGCTGGCCAAGTGCGAATTGGTCCACTTCACACACCTGTGGGAACTTTATCAAGAACTCTCGGGGATGCAGGTTACATTTACCTTAAAACAGGGGATGATTAGTTTCCAATACACACATAACTTTTAAATAGGGGCGCTCGATCGAACGTCATACCCACCTGCTTATGAGAATCCCACCATTAGGCTGTCATTGCCAATTATTCCAATTTCACTTGATAAACTTTATTCAAATGTGATAAACCTTTGATTAAAATAACCAATAAAGGATTAGTTAAATCAAGATTCAAGTGATGTTAACTCAGGCAGCGGTAGCAGAATTATCTTATCGCAAATTATATCGGACGCACTCAATTAACAACTTCATTGAATTAACCTGCCACTTCAATACAACTGATAAAAATCAAAGTAAGAGACAAGATGCACGCAGAGCGAAAGAGACAAAAAATAGAGCCAGGGCAAGTTGGACTTAGGGGCATCGAGCCGTCACCACACCAGGGGTTACCATACGGTACATATGCCATGATCAGTAAACAAACAGGTGTACTTGTTTTAATTAGCTGCATTAGATTTCGTTTCTTGGCCAATAATACATACTTCACGGATCTCATTTTAGCTGCAATATTTAAATAGTGAACAACTTATGTTGGGAAAGTACATTGGAAAAAATTATACCGGAAAGAAATGTTCAAGAGTTCGATGCACAAGCGGACGCACATAACCAGTTTTCTATAAAATGAACCAGGAACATCTACATAAATAAATAAAATTGAAGTGTCTGTCTCTAATCTGAGAATTTCTAATTTCGCAATTTTCTAAACTCCTATCGATAACGAATAATAACAGAATTGTAATATTTTCTATCAGAACATTACCTTGGAATTGAACCAAATTTGAAAGGTTCAAGAATACAAATAGCATTTTTTAGCAACCGAATTGGAACAACTCGTGTAAGAAAGGCTCCTTTTTATAATAGTCTCTCGAACACATACAGACGATAATATCAGGAATTAATATATATAATAGTTTCGACACTACAAAGGCAACTGTCGCCTACGATAAAGTCGTTTCGGATGTTGTGAAATCGCATCTCGTTTAGATCGTTCGAGCAACACCTTAGGGGAATATCTCGGAAGTTCGTTCGTTCGAAATCGTGCACGTTCGAAATGTGCCTTAATTTTGCACGATACTAACTTGTCATCCTTCTCGTAGATGTTGAGGCCGAGCGCGTCGACGCCGAGCCAGAGCTCGGTGTTCTTCTTGTTGCGGATCTCGAAGTAATTGACGCCGTACATTTCGAGGTCTTGTGCAATCTTTAGGTACTCCATCATGGCGTCCTCGCGCAGCATTCCGCGGTGCTCCTGCCACCAGTTCGTGATGCTCTGTTCCCACTCCTCGCGCGACATCTGCAGGAGGTTAGTATAGATTGCAATGCTTGAAGCCGGAAGGTTTCAATTAGCCCAGTCTGTTTATCCCAAAATTTAATACCTACTCTCCATCTGCTTAGCACGGGTCTTCTCAGAGTGGAAATAGTTATTAAGACCATATTGATGAAGACTACAGGTTTATAGATTTCTTTAAGATTATTCATTCTAACAGATTTCCTCATGATGTTTCCTTCACTTTTATCTACGAGTGCTGTCATGCCGTACTAGTGGTAATGTATAAATAGTTCTTAATGTACTTAGGGAGCAACACAGATTTAGTATGTTATATAGCAAATAATCATTAACGACATTATTTTAACGAAAGTGCTGGTGGTGCCCGATCCGTGCAGCAGATGAGCGTCATAAATTCGTCAAATCTACTCTTAAGCATTGCTCATTTCAATTATTGGTTAGTCTAGTACTGGTAGTATTTATTAGGCAGCAGGTATGTGAGGGCGCACCTTGTGCTGATCAGTGACGCGCTGAGGCAGCAGGCGGTCATTGGCGAGGAAGCCGGGCCCGTGCATGGAGGGGTTGTGGTCGCCGTGCCGCGCCTGCACCGCGTACGACGCGAGCAGCACAGACGTCTCCGGTGGACAGTAGATTTCGTCTGACAGGATCGCGTTCTTCACCTGCGGGGGCAAAAGGCACATTTATATGTCAGAAAAGTAGCGAACGAGCGTGCAGGACCCCTGAGACTAGGTGGTCTCGGCAGCCCATGAATATACACCTGGTTGGATCCTCCCTAGAGATCCCAGGACTTAGATGATCGTCTGCCGTACCCATACCCGTATACCTTTACACCTCACTACTCACGTACATTTGTTTCAAGCTGTAATTGTGAGGCTTCATATGGTACATATGCACCATGTGAAGCCAGCTATAATTAATGAAGCTATAATTGCCAATTTACTTTTATTGTCAAATAAAGTGGAAGAGCAAATTCGCTCTACCGCTCCCCGTTTTCAGTTACTATACATCAATATATTCTTTATCAGATTCATTAACAGAAAACAAACTAATACCTAATTGAAAGGAGTCACCTTTGCTACGACGTGGAGGTCAGCCCATGTACAAATGGTGCTCCAACACCATCAGCTGGTTTAGTTTTGATATGTGATATAAATAATTATAAGATTCCACCCCTGCACATTATCGTGCCGAATACTGTTGTTCGAGTCGAGCCCATCCTGACGCGCATAATTGAGAGCGGAGCCAGGTCACGTCATAGTTGAAGAGCAAAGCCGAGCAACAAATCCAACCCTCCCACTCAATAATGGGGATGGCATCTGATGATATTTTCTAGGTTTAAAGAACTTTATTCTCAAATACGACTACAATTAGTCACTTCTGTGAGAACAAGAATTATTTTATGGTACAACTAAACTAAATTCATGCGCCTTTTTTACAGTGGTGGATAATATTATTTATTATCTGCATCCATCCAACACATTCAGTTATGCAGCAGTGTATTCTGAGTAAATATATTCGGCGAGTTCAATTTTGAATGCGCTGAATGAGTGTAATTTTTTTATCGATGTCTGTATCTTATTGTAAAGTTGTGCTCCCTTATATGTGATCGTTTTTCTATCATAGTTTGTTCTGACTTTAGGGACAGCAAGATAATCTAATTAGTTATTATATTATAATATTATGTAATTATATTAATAATCCGAGTTGGCATTGACCACCCTGAGCTGTATCCCAGAAAAAGCGGGAATCCTCAAGGTCCGATTCTTTGCGTGCAGATCACGCGGGACGACCCACGCCCATCCGTCCTGTACTTTTTCCATCTATAGCTTACCTGAAGGTAGAAGAGCTTAAGTGTGATCTCTTGGATGAGCTCGTCGGCCACGTCTTCCGGGTAGAACTTGGCGCGAAACTTGAACTGCAGCGGGTTCTCCTTCTTCACGTCCTGCTGCATCACCTGCAACGAGAATCAACACACATTACTGATAATCGGTCTCACCACTTCAGCATAATTTACGAGATTTTTTATCTAAGACTTGATCTTTGACTTTACGTGTTTGATTGTTGTCCTTGTATTCATAATTTGTTTTTTTGTATTAACAGCATTCTGAGGTACATCTCAAGGCTACATAAAACAATACCGTTAAATGTATACAATACATTTAAAGATATTGTTACAGTGCACAAGTTAAATTATATAACACTGTACAATAAGTGCTAGTCATTCATTTATTTCTCAATAGACGCATCACATGAGCACACTGCTAGTAACGCTCGATTGTCTATAAAACAGGTTTTGCCCACATGCATGCTAATATTTATAGATACTTGTGTGGTATATAATTGTAAAACTAAGAACCACGTTTTTCACATGACATCAGCAGATGAAAAAACAGGCAATATTACATTTGAACGTTGAGCTGCAAAAAACGCTGGAACGTTTGAACTCTGAATTTCGGATGGCGTCACGTGTTTGTTATAGTGTTTCATGAGGATAATAATTCTGCTTAACACAGCTGCGTACCAAATACTTGAGTCATCAGACATATATATTTAAATTTATGATCGCACTCCTTAACCCTAGGATGTCTTGGTAATGATAACATACATCATGGACAAAATAAGTTTATAGTACGTAATTGCCAACATTGAAGAAGTAAGAAATTATACTTTCTATCCTACGTGTATTTTTTTTTGGTCATCAAGTTGCAAAATATGATATCTAAAGATATCTTTATCTACAAATTTTCGCTGAAGATTACTACAAGAGATCTAATTAATCAGTCGAACGAATTTTGCTAATTATATTCAAAGGTTAAGGTACATTATACATATTTCAAAATGTCAACATATCAATTAGTTATAAACTAGATTCACACATAAAACCTTACCCATCTGGAGAAAGGTAGCGACCCTGACTTCGTTGCGTGCCCGAGGATCCAGGGAAAGCGTTAAAAAGGCAACAATTAATTATAATACATCGCCACTTTCCGGCAATATTATACATTCAACGTGAATAATTACTAAAATCTCTTTACAAACTACATATTCAAAATAGATTTGTTAAAAAAATATTTTAGCAAAATCATTATATGTCCAATATGTCCATGTTAATTTTCTAGTTTCTACTAAATTCTATACTTTCGAGCGGTATATAACTAATTACACCAAATCAATCAGAATCGAGACTGTGGACCGTTTAATTGACTAGTTGAATGAGATTGATGAACGCGATTAGTAGAATATAGGCTACTGGCGCACTGGCAACATTTTACATTTATTTGTTCATCTGCGTAATTAATACTGCGACGCACTTAAAGCTCACTTTGCAAATAATTTCGATACATGTCATGGCTTAGCTTAGGCAAGGCGGATTTTTAACCAAATGGAAACATTTTTTTCGACAAATACATGCATTATTTAACCTTTTAAGGAGCAAAGATTTCGGCCGTATGTAAATACAAACTTCATTAGCTTTCGCACGAAGTCGAACCGCAGGCCCTGTCGGAGTCATGTTATAATCATTTCACTTGTAAAACTACTGCTGGCAGACGTAAGTGAGCGGATGCAAAAGACAAATAAATGGATGAAATGACTGGACACAGTTTTTTTTCGTCTGGCGTTGGACGAGCTTCAGAAAGTGATCTCGAATGTTACATTTACTCGTCCAAACCAACGTCAATTCTGTCTATTCAAATTGTCTATGTTAATGCTGTATTTAGAAACAATTTACGTATTGCATACGCAAGAGCGAATTTATATCAGACAAATAAAAGCTTGAGAGATGTCTCAGTTGTAAATACCTAGTATTTACAACTGAGACATAGATATTTTTCCATTCATGCAACTAACGAACCTTTATGTTTCTTATCTATTATATGCATTACACTGTTTAGAATTTCGCTTACAACATAATTAGTTGATTATTGTATTCCCATATAATATAGCATAATAAGTGTCTTGAAATTGCGTTTATGCTAAGCTTAGTTCGGCACAAACGGTGGGTTCACCCACTTAGAAATACCATCTTACTTAACCACAAATTATTGCCTTCCTATAGAGACCTTGTATCTACAAATTAGGGTTATACCTAATATCTACACACATACAACCAGTGGCAACACATGAATACGAAATATCATTCAAGACATTGAAAGATAAGTATTTGCATCTTATAAAATATCTTATCCACTTTAGATTCGCGTGAAATAAAGTTTTACATTACAATAGATATACAAAATAATATTTCGACAATGATCCCAATGATCCAAGAGTATTCGGTAGACTGCTTACCTTTGACAAGTAGCATACTACCGTACATGAATTAAAAAAAGAGTACTTGTTAAGTTGTAACTGCAGTTCATGAACACCTGTCACCACATCTGAGCAAGATAGGTGGTCACCTGACATTATGACAACACAGATTTGGTGGCCCTAAACACTAAAATGGAAAGCAGTAACGACCTACAGTCGTACGTACGTATCACATGTTGTAAAATAAATCTCGTCGTTTATAATTTTATTTGGAAACATTAAGAAAACCGTTTGAACATGTAACTGTAGAACATTTTGAATACTGGAATAACTGCAGATAAGCAATTTATGTAAATTAAATAATTACACTTTCAATTATATGAACGAGAATACTAAGAGGAAGAAGCGAACTAGTGTATTAATTTTGTAGCAACGATGAATATCGGTATATTAGAATTCATCTCCAAACAAATAAAATACTATTGAAAATATAGATATTTTGGACAACTACTCCTTTAATATTCGTATTAACTGATAATTACATATTTTGCTCCAGCAGGTTTCCCTAATATTTTTCTGACAATAAATTAACGATTTTTGTTTAGATTCTCAAATGAACATTGGAGTTGGTGAAGGGCGAAATCTAGGACCCCAGTTTTTTCTACCTTATATGAACCACTCATGAAATTTGATGTAGAATATGATAACTATTTGTTATTTCCTCACTATGAATTAGGTTCAAGATTTAGGTTTTAATGATTACAGGTAAATTAAAAGACAGCACAAATGAGTGGAATGGGTGGAGTTGGTTAAGAAGCTACTCTATGGAAATGTTCATAGAGTTAGGGTATAGTAACATATATTTATCGGAAAAACCAACGGTATATGTATATGATCAAATAAAGGAAAAAGGTAAAAAACGAGTTTTCTATGTAATCGACAGCACGGAAAACACATTACTTATTTAATAGTTTTCTCAACTACAACTGTGATTTTTATTATAATATTCTACACCAGATAACAGCGAACACTTAGATGAGAGATAGTTAAGGAAAAGGAAAATATGTTTCATTTGTGGTGGTGACAGAAGCCTTTTTTTTTGGAAGAATTTAATTTTCCAAGAATGCTTGAAACAACATTTTTAACTTTCCGCTAAGAAAATAGGAAAGTTATTGTTTTAAATTTCTGTAATCAATATTTTTTTAATTCATATTTGTAGAAATAGGCTTGTAAGACATCTCATGTAAAGTGTTCAGTGCTGGCATTCTCATTTAATGAATTTAGATGCTTCCTTGCTGCTAGGAACGCAAAAGATATTGCTTCTCATAAGTTCCACCCATATATTGGCAAATCGTAATGAATCCCTCATTATCATTTAGCAAAATAATACTGCAATCAAGCCATCATTAGTAAAATAATATACTGTGACTACAGCAGTATAAAAAATATTTATAAATTGACTCTAGCAAGAATTCCATCCTTATATAAGGGGATCGTTGTAATACTCAGTGGATGTGCAATCCGCCTGATATTAAGTGGGCACTGACACCACGACCTTCACTATTTGCGACCTCAAAAGAAAGAAGGTTTGCATTTACGAAAACTTTGCTTTCTTCGAGAGACTTTTTTAGGAACCAACCAGACGTATCTGCAATTGTGGAGTCGATGTTGATGAAGTTGATGACAACTGTTATGTTACACTGAGCATCAAAGTATAACTATAAGATATTATTAAGTTTTTCTAGCACGTCTACTATTAAATAAACATTGAATCACATCAATAGTAGGTAGGTTTATGGTTAACTATACTCATATTGAGTTCGTATAGTATCTAGCCGTAAGTTAGCCACCTACTGGCACCTTACCAAATCATCCTCTCTATCGTAAGCCGCCTCTTCGTCATCTTCCTCCGGGGTCATAAGTTTCTTAACCGTCGTTGTGACGAACTTGGACGTCTTGTCAATTATCGTATCCGGCTTGTACCAATAAGACAATTTTACATTGATTACTTGAAAAACAAGATATTGATTTAAAAAACACTCACGTCAACACCTGAACGTACAATTCAGATTTAAGAGTGTAAAGGTTACATTCGTTTTATTGGCATATGACCTTGTTGACAAAAAAATGTTCTAATCTTCGTGTGACATAATAAGGTTAAGTTGGTTTTATCGAAGGCGATTTAAGGTGAAGACTGAAGAGCCTAGGAGTGCTAAGATATCCTATCTGCATAGTACTACCGACAAGTCGACTAGTGAGGTGGAACTTTAATTAGCGAAGTTTTAGCGGCACGATGAGATTGAGCAACGCGGCAGCAGTGAGCCGTGGGAGCGGCGAAAGTACGGTCAACGACCCCACGACCGCGATCACTGCACAATCAGCTGTTCTTGTGCGAACATTCCTCTAATACATTCGTTCAAGGATACTTATTGCACCTGCAAGAAATTTCTTTTTCAAACCAATTTTCCTGATCGTGCGACATCATAGTGAAATTAGGAGACGTGTGTAAATTCCGTTGCGTATGTGATTCAATCAATTCGAATTGGAAGAGAAACTCATCGACCGTTTGAGACATTTCTCCTCACCATCGATACGTTCGCACGCGCACCGGATCGCGGCCAATTGCCGTGGCGTGCGACGGAGACGATCGTCCGCCGTCTCGTTCATCTTTAACCCAGTTGGCGGACGACGCTGTGCCACCTTGCTCGACCCTATGTGTTAAGAACAATTAAGTCCATTACATGAAAGCATTGTATTGGCTTCCTAATAACTCTTAATTTTACTCCTTAAAATGTCATTACTGGAGGCGGCGACTACACTGTTACCAAGGAAGCACAGAACGCTGCAGGTTTGTTATGTATGTGCGTGGCAACGGCAGGCAAGGTCGTCTCCGGGCGCGTCGTCACGGCACTTTCACCCGTTGTCTGCGGCTCTCGCCACCGTTGGTGAACGATTACGGCATATCTGCGTGAATTTTACGCACTGACCTACTAGTGTACAAATGAATGAAAGGATAATACGATAAAAAATATCGTTCCGGTCTGGCGGTACGAGATCGTAAACACGATTTTTCGTAACCTACTCAACTCAATTCGATTTTCAGAAAAGAAATCGAAATGATATTGAAGGCATTTTTGAAGTATTGGCAGTAATTGGGAGATCGAGTGTGCTGTTTGCAAGCTGATAATTTTACATAATGACTCTTGAAGCGTAACGTTCTATTGTTATATTGAACCGAAAATGATAAGGACTAAACGGCTGACGTATTCATGAGTTGTGACGTTGATTCGTCGTAAGCATCACCTTCGTTTCACCTTTAGCGGATTTCGAGAACAATTACTGAGTAGGTGCGTGAACACTGTGAATAGTCGATGACGGATGCGGGTGTTTTGTGACATGGTACGTCGACGAGGTCGCGATGGCCTCTTGCCACCTGGTGGCGAAGCTCGGCGTGGGAACGGGGTCACGCGGGCGCATCGTCTCGCTTCGCTGCCTGCACATCGTATGTGCCGATTTGGCGAAACCAGACAAACGAGGATGGCAGATCGAATAAAATGTCCTAAAATGTACATTGAAATAAATATGTATATTCCTATTATAGAGCTCCCGCTCACAATTATAGAGCAATTATCACGGAATAATTCGTCAATATTATTCAACAGATTAGGACGAACGAATATGAAAAATACATGGAGTTGTATGTGTTAATATATGACATGAAACCGAAGCCTGTAAGGAAAGGTTCATCCCCAGCTGGACAGTAGTGTGAAAGTCGTGTCACATGGTCGTGTGCAAAAATCAGGAGTTACACAAGGAATCCTCAAAATAATTAGCAACAACATGATGCCATATATATAGTTAAGAAGACAATCACCATAAACACGTAAATGGGACTACAAACTTGACACTTTAAGTAGCCCATCACTTTCACATTTCGTTAACGTGGCCTGCATCCAACACATCAAACAGTTGCCATGTAAAATCATTGTCAATGGCGTCTGCAGTATCACACTGCTACCTATTGAAACCGGCTATCCTATCTACGAAGATAACATACCGACGCCGGGTCTGTGACGCAACGTATCGTCACTCGACACATTCTATTGGGGCCGTGTATCATATGCCACGATAATCGCAATTATCGCCGGCGACAAAAAGCAACATTCCGCGGCCGTTGGAACGAGATCGCGTGCAAAAAGTGCACCTGATGCTGCCCGCGAATGTGTTCAAGAGGTACTCAACTCTACTGGTTTTGAATTGAAACTTCTCGATGCACGATCTCACCTCCATACTAACAAACAAAGTTAAACGATTACTCTCGGTCGATTACATCGGACTGTCTGAAAGTCAAATGTCACAAAATGACAAGAATTTTGTGCAAAGAAGCGATTGTTTAACATTGTTTAATAATTGAGATAACGATTATAGCATGGACAGTGAATTTTGCGTTGACAATTTTATGAAACAGCTTACCACACTGAATGATGCTGGCATAGTATTAAGATCATAAGATATTAATCAGATACTAAATCTGAAAATTGTGGCAGTTCATCCAAGATATGATCTACACCATGGTAAATAAAACGAAAAGTTGTTGTCATATTAACATCACTGGCCCTAAATCTTTTAAACCGCCCAGATATTACATTAGAAAGTTATTAAAAATAATTTACATTCCGTAGAATAATCATCACACCGTTAGCACGCTCAGTGTGAAACTGCAATTGATTAACATAGGTTAATTAACGCGATAAGGGAGGAAATGGGCTATTACAGCGCGAAGACATTATTTAACAGTGTTACTGCTCCTGGCACTATTAATAAGAAACTCGTGGAAATTTATATGGCTCAAGTGTTATTTGCACATACGACGTAAAAACGTCATATGCTCATACTTACTGCTTACTGCATGCAAATAACAGTAATGGAGGCACATAAAAATAACGACTCTAGTATTAACGTCAGAATGAGACTGTTTATGCAAGCCCCGAGATATTATTAGAAAGTGAAAATGTGAAAAAGATAAGATATGTTTCGGGCGTCTCACGGCGGCAGCAATGCAGTGGTAGGTCCGAAGATGGTAACCATACTATATTTAGATATTTGATAGTAACATATTTATGTATGTAAGTAGATATGTATATGTATCTATTTGTAATAAGTTCTTACACTTATTTATTTCATAATGTCATTCTAATTTCATTAGCCTAGCACAAACTTCTCACCGTCTCCAAGGGTTGACTGATAGAGAATGCC
>DWKO01000082.1:0-11116 GCA_018249515.1 Euriphellus phraxanor
CGGGGGAGGGCGATCACCACGCTGTCCGCCATGGCCAGGCGGGACGACGACAACGGTGAGAAATTAGTTACTATTATACATATGTATATGTTAGTGCTTGTGTTGTCGACCGGAAATTTAGTGGTCATTCCTGTAAAGGATAGGTTAACATAAAAATATTACCCATCTACCATGGGTAATATTATTTGGTACTCTTGCCAATACTTCTGATTATTATGTTCAATGCTTTTAATTACATAACAAATCTGGTTACCATAAGGGTGTGCTCCGTGTTTCTTTCGATTATGAGGAAGGATCCGTTCCCGGCAATGGGGTATAAAATGTTTGTGACCATACATTATGTGACGTTACATTGAAAGATTATGCATTTTGTATCGGTCCTTGGAGCCGGATAAGCTTGCACAGTATTTGTGTACTGTAACATGTACAGCAACAACAGCGCCTCCCTAATTGTGTAGGGAATTCGGAGCCCAAAGTTAACCTCTGCCCGGGATCGACCGCACGGTGGTGAATACCGGATTATTAACATTACTCCATAATACTATCATTTTATTAAAAATATTAAAAGATAATGGAATGAGATTAGTAGATCGGCCCACTGTTCGGCGAGGCCCAGGCCGGCCCAATTTGATGCTCTTGAACTCGTTTTGCACACGCTGTGTGCCCGCAGCGCCGGAGCACGCGGCGGTGGTGGCGGCGGGGCGGCCGTCGGCGCGCGAGCGCGGCGAGGGCAGCTTCGCGGGCCGCCGCTCGCGCCGCTCCTCCATCTCGGACGACAGCCAGCTCACGGTGGAGAACTTCGGCGGCTCGCAGGACCGCCTGCACTTCGCCGGCAGGAACCCCGAGAAGGAGCTGGCCACGCTGGCCGCGCTCGGCGCCGCCAACGCTCCGACGCACGCCAACGTGCGGAAGATATCCGCGCCCGCGGGTCGGTCGCTTTGCTCTTATTGTGAAATATTTACCTCTTACTCAGTTTGCTAAGGAATCATGTTTTAGTGTGTGATTTGAAAAAATAATAGGTTTTTTGAAATAATGGTGTTTAGTAAAAGTCACTGTGTATAATACATTTTATGACGGGTCATCACATTTCACAACAATTAAAAATGCGAAAACCTTCTATTTTATGTAATATCAAATCTACTTAAGAAGGTTTACTTAAGAAGGAAAATTCAATCAATCGTTAAATTGTATTCGTAAAAAATCTGAAGGAAGGGTAAAAGAAAATGTTTGAGAAGAATGAAAGAGAAATGGATCGAAAATTCTGTCGTTAAGTTTACACAGGTACGCACTAAAATAAATATAATATTGTAAGATATTAGTTCATGAAATATTAAAAGTATTATTAAGACAATTTACAAGAGTAATTACTTTCCTTTGAAAGAAGATTCTTATAAGAGAATAATCAATTCAAATACAAATGTGGCTGCAATTCTACTTTAGATGATAAAAATAGAAATGTCAAAGTGACGTTCACTTGACGACGACCGGAACGAGAGAGGAACGAGAGCGTCGGACGAACTGTCCGCACCGGCATTTATACGTCGCTCTTAAGTATTTTTCTATCCTCTGACAATATATACTCATATGTGAATACGAAACAAGTATATACTGATATGTGAAATTTCAGGGCCAATAGACTACAACCCCCCGCTGCGGTCGTCGCGGCAGGACATCCGCGGCTCCATCCAGCTGTTCCACGGCGACTACCAGAACGGCGCGCAGGAGCCGCCGCCGGAGCGCCGCGACCCCGTGCGGCGCCAGCTCAGCAGCGACACCATCACCCTCAACCAGAACTACGGGTTCAACTACAAGGGCGGCGGCGACGGCTTCTTCCTCAACGACAGGGATTCGACCGACGGTGACGTCACCAAAACGAGCTTCGCCGATCTCGACAAGATCAAGAGTAACGGCGATCAAGGTTGGTCGGATGCTCGCACCTACTGCATTGTATTTATGTACTATATTTGGCATATGTTTAATATGTAATTCGTGTGCGTTTTCAGAGCGATAATTTAACTTTCAGTTGATAATGCGTTAAATTGTACACGTGTAATAACACAAAGCACTGCACAATTATCACATGTGCGATAATTATTGGACTAATAATTTATGGGACAAAATAAAGATACAAAATTATTATTCGTACACAGAGCACTGTAATATTGTCCAATGTTTTTTTCAGCAATGATGTACTTCGAAAAAGATGTTTCGACTCAAAATTAACCGACATCGGTGCTGCAATGTATACGAGCTTTGTCAATACTTTAGGTTGAAACTCTGTAGATGTCCGTCCGTAACTGTACCCGCTTGTATGTATATATTCATGCTTTGACCGGACCACATATTCCCATTAATGAATTGGATCCAAATTGTATGTTGTGAGAGTTTACGCTAAATTTCTTGCTAACATAATGTTTTGATTCGTCAAGCTCCTTTCCGAATATTATAACTTTGCCGATTGTAATACTGCAACTATTGTAATATAATCTTTGTATGTGATATAAGGCTTTGACTTTCCTGTACACAATGTAATAATATTTTTTTTTTACAAAAAAGTAAAATTTGGTGCATTTTGTGTACAGTCATACACTAGTATGATTATTTTCTATGATATAGCCAGTACTTTCGACACTTTTATCATTCATGTATTAAACCAGCTCACATGAACTTTGAATATACGTATTCATTGTCTAGCTGTTGCTCATGACCATACTTGTGTATTACAAGTACTAACTGCATAAATGAAAATATTAGCGAGCGTCACTCTAGGCGCGAGCCGCGGAGCCGGACGCGAGGTAGCGGCAATATTAAACTAGATGGGAAGAACACACGTGTACGTATCGTGACACAAGTTCGCATCGGCAAAGTTATAATCAGTGGAACCTTAGCGTACTTAGGCACATTGCTACTACTTGTCTTGTTAAAATAAGTTGCGAAGTTGTTTCATGTCGATATTTAATGAGTATGATAACAGAGGTTTAAATCCATTTACATAGAAAGTTTGAGCTATTTCTATACGACATGAAACGACTTTGACAAATGTACTTTAGTAAAGTTATAAATGACATAAAATTCAGTTATGGTTAAGTTTCCGTAATCGTTCGGCAGGTGTGTTCAATATAACCGAGAGTGATCCACCGGAAAGGCGGAAAAACACGACGTTCTCGACGCCCCCGCCCAACACGACCACGTGGCAGCAGCAGTTCCTGCAACAGGAAACACATCCAAGTCAGTATACACATAACCAAGCTCTAATCGTAATATATTGTTAAAAGTTATTCTGCAAAGAGGATGCTCGGTATCAAACTGAACCACAATAATTTTCCTTTCTTAGCTTTTTCGCAGTTAAGTAAAAAAAATCAACAGTAAATATTTTCGATCAATGAGATGCATCTATAACGACAATCATTTTCAGTCAAAGGTTTTTAGGTTCTGCCAGGAATACATGTGTGATCGCGTTGCGTTTTTTGCGTTGCGGCAGGTGGCATCGTCTATTTCGATGTCGTAACGTTTCAAGATTGCGTGTTGGTCTTTTCGAGCAACTAACTTAAAGAAGCGTAACGACAAGTGTTGTTTGAAATAAATTCCACCAATTTCCGTCTCGTCTGGCGCGTTCTGATTGGCTACGCTACGATTTCCTACTCGGCTGCATCCCGATCGGCCGAAAAAGGGAACCGGGTCACCTTCCAAACTGAATCGGTTTAAACTGTGATATACGTTGCGCCCTTGCACTAGTCGTGAAATCAGTCGGTCGAGTGTTACATCTCTCGCGCTTTTAAAGTTGGCCTTAAAAGCTACATGATTCGTAGTAAAATCGCGTAACATCCATTTGACGATTCCAAATGAAGTCGAAACAGCGCCGTACCGCGTTCCAGACGGGGAGGATATGTCGGACGAGGCGGCGACGTCGCCGAGCGGCGGCCAGGCGATGGCGGCGCAGCTGAACAACATCCGGCTCAAGCTGGAGGAGAAGCGGCGCCGCATCGAGCAGGAGAAGCGCCGCATGGAGCTGGCCGTCAACCGCCAGCGGCAGCAGCTCGGCCAGCAGGCCTTCCTGCAGGCCGTCACCAGGGTGAGGCCGCTTGCGTAACGACACCCGCCGTGTACCCTACACTTTGGTATATATTAACGTTTAGTTCCACTGAGGAGTGCCGCGGCCGCCCTCCTCGGCCGTAGCGACGTATGACCTTGGAAGTCCTGTAACGACCGCGTAACATGTTGCAGTCACCGGTCGTTATTCCCAACATCGACTTTTTCATAAGTACTCCTGCATTGACGGACCTTGGCTCGGGTTCCCATTTTAAAGGTGTTTAAACCCTTTGTGGTCAGGCTTCGATAACAATGCCACTGAACATAACAGCCTTATATTTACAGTTCTAAAAGTTTCAGTGTTCTGGTTTGAAAGGAGACTTAAATGAAGCGTTCAATCTTGGTGTCGGTGGCAGACTTCAGGTGGGACTTCCATCTTACTTGAGGTTGATTAAAGACGCCCATAAGTTACAGTGACCGCTGACCGTCAAGTGGGCCATACACTCGTTCGTTACTTCCGTATTGTAAAAAATGGTGGCAGTGGACCTGCTGTCGCCCAGTATCAGGGGTCTATCTGTTTTCCTGATTATTAAAAAGTCGTAATTATGTCGTAATTATTAAAAAGCCCAGTAAAGGACACAGGGAATCTAGACAACAAATAATGAATTGGGCTTGTGGCATAAGAACGAGTGACACGGGCTCGTGCGGTCGTTTCCTATGAGACGAATATAACACTTAATGCATGTTTATATAGTATGAACAAGAATTTTAAATGATGTGATGGTTTTTGGTGGAGATCTGTTTTATTTTATCTATCTTGTGCGACGACACAAGCCCTCTAAAGTGGGTTTGTGCAGACTTATGGGTTTTAATGTGTGGTAGTTAGAAGTTAGAAAATTGTTTTATTTTTAATAAGAGTGTTTCCGATGTTTGGTTTAATGAATGCCTATGAAAACTAGATAAGTTTCTGTTATAATATACACGCCTGATCGAGTTCTGTTGTATTTTTACTAAACAAACAGTTTTTGCATGTTGAAGTTGTTAAAAAGGCGGTGGCTGGAGGGAAGGCTGGCTGAGATAAAAAAAATAACGCTTTCTACACTCACAGCCCCACACTAGGATTCCCTGTGTCGTGGGTGTCAAGGACACATAAAAAGACAATTTCATAATAACCCCGACCCAGAACAGAAAATCTATAATCATCATTTATTCTGTCTGACCGGGGATCGAAGTGATAATTCGGTATCACTTATGCTTCTCCTTGAGTGATGTGTGTGTAATATTATAACAGATACTTTTCTAACAGTATGAATGACTATTAGTATGCAATGAATAGTTTTAACATTATACTTTATTTTTAAACATTGTACAGATGTACAAGTGCTAAATAGCCAGATCGACTGACTGACCAATTATTTTAGTCTTGTTTATGAATGAAAAACCTAATACATACTTTATTTTGAATATTTTATTGGTATTTATGTATCATTACTGTGTTTTAACAAGACTACACATTTGGGATATTTCCTAATTTATGAAACTATTTACATCTGATAATAATTGTAATAATTTATATTTTGATTAATTGTAATTTGAAATAAGATTAGTTAACATTAAAAACATTTGTTTTTATTTGAATGTTTCATAAATGCGGAAACCCCGAAATCACAATGTGACTAACTGTTCAATGGACAAACGTAAAATATATTTTTCTATTTTATTAGGATACATTTTTGCAATACCAGTTGGCCTCCCTGGTGAGTGGGCGGTACACAGTTGGACCACTTTTGATTTAAACTAGTTCATTTCTATCATTTACTATTATTTTTACAAACCTATTACTTTTATTTTGCGTAAACGATTAACTCGTTAATTAGTTTAAACACGCTTATACGGCTTTCATCGTAAACTATTTTGACTTTCAATCAAGCTGTTGATATATTAACGAGACGTACAACTCAGTGCGTCAGATATTTGCGCTGTTTTCATTCGATTTTTCAATTGCTGTAAGGAGTTTTCGCTTCGAGATTCCGTTAAAAAGGAACCTCATCTCACAGGAGATGTAGCCAGCTTTCTTTGTCGAATCACGTTTTTGTCATCGTTTAGTCCACGAATAATTTGCAACGCAAATCATGAGATTAAATTTTTTCTGACGTATGACATTTAAGGATAGTTATTTTTCATTAATTCATATGTTAATATTGTCATAATGATGCACTATTAATATAAAAATATCTTTAAAGCATGTCGACTGAATATATTTTATAAATAGTGTTATCTACTTTTGTAAACTATAGTCGGAACTAAGTAAATAAAACATTAACATATGTACATAAAAAAAGAGCAATCTAAATTATACTTTGATTCCAAAAATTAACTGAATTAGTTCATATTGAAGCCGAAATTTGTTTTTGTTCCGTTTTTGACCCTCCCGTGTACCCAGAGTACCCAAATCACCAAGTAACGTAATTTTGAGTAAAAATAATGTTTGTGATTAATTAGACCCCGCAAATATATGTAAAAAGTTGGAATACCTGTTGTGTAAACAAGAACCTCCACACATATCGTCACATTTCACACATAGAATAGATAGTACAGATTTTGTAAGGTCGCATTTCGACTCGCGCCGCGCGTTGCTCGAATGAGTTAACGTTTGAATGTAGTTTACGTTCTGTGTGATCAGGGTTGTGTTTATTGGTGACACTGGAAAACAAGTTTATGCCCACACTTTCCACATTCGCGAACAATTATTTTGTAAAAACCAAAGCTTGGAAACCAAATACTATCAAAATGCGACCTCTCACAAAATCAGATCACACCTAATAGTAATACTAATAGTAGTCACACAGTAAAGTTACCTCAAGTCCGTATCAGTACCACGTAACGACATCAGATAGTCCATCCGAACGTACCACCGACATAGAGACCGCAGACCATAGAGTTCACCGTAGGCACGCACAGTACTGTGACGTAGGCACAGTGCAGTGACGCATGTTACGTTGTTACGTTGTTACGTCGTGTTACGGTGGCGGTTGCACGGTGTTGCAGGGCAAGGGCGCGCGCACTCCCGCCGACGACAACAAGACTGATCAACAACAACAGGTAATTGGGGGAAGGGGAGGGGGCTATGAGAGATACGCTCAAGTGAAACTTCGATGGTGTTCGAAACGGAGGTAGCTGCTTTTGTTAACGTCGTTGTTAAATTGCTTACTACGCGTCAGTGTAGTCAGCGTTATGATTTTTTTTTAATATAACAAGTGGACCCGACAGACGTCGTCTTGCTGTAACGTTGTAATTGTGTCATATAAATAAAAACTCGATCGCAGCGCCACCTACCGGAGTAAATTTTAATTTCAAATCATACTCGAGTCTGAGTTTTTTCTGTGTGTTCAAACAGAAAAAAATCATCAACATCCGTCCAGCCGTGTAGGGGCAATTCAGTGACTTACACACGCACAGAAGAATGATATATATAAAGATGAAGCATGGGCGTATCTAAGGGGAGTGTTTAGGAGGTCCGTGCCCGGCTCCGCCCTGCCTTAGTGTAAGCAAAAAAAAAGGCTGAATATTTACATTTTGTATCCGTCACGGGAGCTAAAAAAAAACTTACTACTGCTTACCTTTTAATATAAACAAATACTTTTCTGACGTAACGTCACATTTGGGAGTTACCAGTAAAACTTTGTACATTTTTTAACCATTGGATCCGCCTTAACAAAATTTTAGACCAGACGTAAATTCAACAAACAAACTAGACTAATTATTAGTTGATAGATAGACAGACGCCGGAGTTCCACGACCATCCTAAAAGGCACTATTAAACGTGGTATGTTAACTAAGGATAATGGTGAAAAGTCTAATAAAGGATTAATATTTTTTATCTACAATTTGAAAAAAAAAAAACATGTAAAATATGCATAATTAAAAATGATTTGTCGCAATACTTCATGTTCCAAATAATTTACTGTTTTACTCTCACTGAAATTAACAGCCATAGATATTTGGTGAATATCTCAATTGTAGTTTTCATATATACGCTTTGATAGTTTTTTTGCCTCGCATCGATAATATTACATGCGACATTCCTATGAAATTAACATTTTGAGACAATTATCTGTTGAGAATCATAGCCTAATGCTCTCATCTGTTTTACTACTATTACTAATGTACTGTTAAGTTGCAGCTTTTCACCTCGAAGTTTCACTTGTGATCGATTAAAGATACATGTGTATATTTTTATTTCATTTGAATGTAGGCTTTCTGTAAATTTGTATTGCAACCGTGTAAGTGTCAAGATCAGCTTTTTGGCAAATTTAGTTCTTCGCTTCTCAGTAGTGATGTTTTGCTTTCAATTACTTGGGTTCGAGACCCAGTGCTTAGTAGTTACTCGCGGACTACTCATGAAGTTTCCTGTGAATTCTTATTGTCAGTATTCCTTAGTACTCGATTACATACTATACAATATTCCACAATAATTATGAAATGTGTTCCATTATCAATTATGTCTACCTTTGATTGGTAAGTGTTATTCGATATTTATTAATAATTGGCAAAATTGCATGAGATTGTGATTAAAATGCATGCAAGAGGATGTTCTACTTAACTGTGTGTTAACTGTAATGTTAACTTTAACATAAATAATAAACTATATACTAAATTGTTATTATCATTTCTGTGGTGCACATAATGTATATTATTTATAAAAAAATACTGTGACTGAAATTTCTAATTACCCTTGAATAAAATAATCCAAAAAAGTCACTTGTACAAGTATCTTACAATCAGGAAAACTATTTATAAATGAGGAATTACTACCAAAGCTTTAAAGTATGAGCATCTTATAAGATAGAAGACATTAGGTTATAAAAACATTTTACTCTTTTCCGAACCGAACCGAACCGAACTGAAGCTTAAATTAACGATTTCGGCTAGCGACGAACCCTCTCTAATGAAATTTAAACAGAAGCATAGTCGGTAAGCAAAAGCGTTAGAAAATCAAACAATCGAATAACTAAACAAAGGGCGACTGCACCTTAATAAAAGACGATCAATAGTACAGCCACGTGAATTGATCCCCGGAAGAAGACAGACGGACTGAATTCGGTAAATTTTCATGTCACATGACCTGTTTCAATGGAGCTGTTTGAGAAGTTTTATGAAGCAGTGGATTTATAGGGGCTCATAGATGGATGTTAGCTTACTACCAGCCATTTCATCAATTTATTAGACCTACTGTCGATCGATAAAATTGACTAAATAATAATTGAAATAGTTCGATAAATAAATACGGCGCGATGAAAAAATCCCGTACTATAACAAGGTATGTCAATGCCACCTTCATGATCTATACAAAAATGGTAAATCTATAGCTATATTTTGTATCATTGCTACATTTTTGTGTATGTTATACAACAACGTTATTTGAACAGGAGACGGTGGTGGAAGCGCCCAACCAAGCTGTGGACACAGTCGCCTTGGAGCAGTATCAGTAGTCCATTGCGAAGTAAGTCTTTGTTTTTTGTCATTCAACTTCATTGTGAAAGGAATATAGACAAGTATGCGGTACTTTCGAATTCAAATTCAAGTTGAGTACCCTCTGCCACATAGTACATATGACAACTTCAAACTTTATAACAGAATTATATCACAATGTACCTTTGTAGAACTTTTATTCAAGTCCTTCTATATACTTGGTTTCCTTATTTTCTTTCGAAAGACGTCAGTATCGATAAAGTTTATAAATTCATCTTTTTTTCTGCGGGCGTGTTAGAGGTGGAATGAGTTTCTTTCCGAAGTACTGTAAGGGGCTCTTCAAGAAAAGTGCCAAAAGAGATCTCCATGAAAACCGGCGCTGCATTGGCGACTTCTTTGATGTTGCAAAGGTCCATAGGGGACGGTGACTACTTTCCATCAGGCGGCCCATCCGGCTTATCGCTAGATTGGATAAAAAAAACTATTTCATTATTTATTTGACTTTGAGTCGAGAGGAAGGGCCAGTCTTTTACGTTGAAACGAATGATCATACCACATTATGATCATTCATCTCAACTTAAAAGATGGTCAGAGTAGCGTTAAAAATTGTCTGAAAGTCTGTGTTAGGTTTGAGAATGGTACATTTTTTAAATTGTAAGACTTTCCCACCTCTCTGTAACGCAGAACCATCAGTACTTTACAATATAAAACTAATGTCGGAATGAGCTAATTAACTAGACTGCTGGTGAAATCTAGTATCTAATTACTGCAGAATGAACTCCAGTCTACAGGACATACAGAGCGACATCGCGCGGCTAGCCAGTCAGCAGAACCAGCTCCAACAGCAGCAACAGCAACAACAACACCAGCAACAACAACAACAGCTACAGCAACAGCAGCAACAGTTGCAACAACAGATACAGCAGCAACAACAACAGTTGCAACAACAACAGCAACAGCAGTTACAACAGCAGCAACAGCTGGCGCAGCAGCAACAAGCGAAACAGCTGTTCCAACAACCCCCCCAACCGCCCCAGTCGCCCTTCCAACAAGCCTATCAACCAAACATTCCACAATTGGTAAGTACCAGATAAATTATTCATCACTATATTGGCAGAGGTCTTATAAGCAATGGTGGGGGGCATAGCTTTAAACGCCCGCTGCAAAAGTCAATTGCAAATCTTTAATCACAACATCGCACAGCCGAAATTGTGTAACACTCTTTAAAAAAGTAAAATGCATTTTAAAAGTGACATCAATCTTGTTCAACTGTATATGAAGTGAAAACAGTCCTAATGAAAATGTATTGCTATGTTTAATAAACACAATACTAATATGTACACCACGCAATATCTAATTACTAAGCTGTACAGCTCAAGACAAGCTAAGTTATATCTTACTTAATTTGAAATAGGTTCCTATTTCGCAATTTAAGGACCCTCTATTTATGAGCTTTCCTGTGCGTCGTTTGTTTCGAGCTCCTTCTCTGTGTGCATATTCTGAAATTACAAACATTTGTAATATATTAATTTCTGTAGGTTGTTGTTGTAAAAATCCATTAGAATGGGAAATTCTCTTATTTTTTTTTATTTTTATTATTTCTCTTATTTTTATT
>DWKO01000083.1:0-11079 GCA_018249515.1 Euriphellus phraxanor
AATATGTGCTTAAGAGACGTTTATGAATAAGGCCGTTAAAATTTAAATGTAGAAGCCGAAGTAGCGAAGCGAAGCAATAGCTAGTACATACATACTTATAAGTTACTTATTGACAAAATTAGGTCGTGGCCGATAGGATTATCCACTGGGGAGAAGGCTTGTTATATAAATTCGCATATCACACTCCTACGTATCTAAACTAAATGTAAGTGTTAAGATGTTTCGGTCACGAGAGACCACATAAACAAAACAGGTTGTTCAATTGAGCGTGTACTACAGTTTAGAGTGTGAAGTCGCGTGGCTAACATGCCCATACCGTAACTTAGTTTGTACCGTGGCCTCGGGACCGACGCCAATCGGTTTAGAAGGATAGTTGATTTAAGTTATGAGCGACAGACTTCGAATGGGCGGGTTATGATTAATTGAAGAAATACGCGTTTCTCCTGTTAATTGGTCACTGTATTTATTGGACCTTGGAGCCAGTAATTATAAACAACCTAGTCATAACATTCGGACTTTTCTCGCTGAAGGTCCAGGCCTCGAATTCTTGGCCCTTTTATTTTTCAAAAGTTATTTATCACTTGCTTAACGATGAAGAAAAAAACGTGACAAAGCCTGCATACCTGAAAGTTCTCTGTAAACTCACAGTTGTGTCAATCTACAATTCGCTTTTGACCAGCGTGGTGGCCAAAACGAGAAGGGTTAGGCCATAGTTCACCGCTAGCCAAGTGCGTGTTGGTAGACTTCACATGACTGCGAGAACCAGACATTGTGAAGGAAGCGATCCTTGGTTTTTTTAAGGATTAACATGATACTCACCTATAGGATATCTACCACAAATAAGCTATACCAAACGGCGTGAAAGTATCATAATACGTTTTACAGGTATGGTGGCCCGGATACGGCTTTAGTCACTAAACAGTGGAGCATCGACTGGGGAACGTCCTTAGTGAACCGTTGGGGTATAGCTATTGCCCATATCGATGGTCGGGGCTCCGGGCTCAAAGGCGTCGCTAACATGTTCGCTTTGAATCGCCGCTTGGGGTCCGTCGAGATTGAGGACCAGATTGCCGTCACTCGGTAAGATCTTCATATATTATTTTTAGCCGCAAATAGAGAAGCAAGTTTTACTCCTAATGAAATGATGTTTCGTTTTTATGACGTGTTAGTTATGTTTGTATTTATGCTTTGTTTCATCGTAGCACCTAAAATACTTACCCGATTTTGATAAATGTCAAATTCACTGTTGTTGTGGTCCGGGTGACATAGGTTACATTTTATGCAAACAAAATTAGTAAAGAGCAAAAATTCTGAGTTCATAGAGATGGAGTTCGGTTTGTACGTTTTTTTTTAACAGCTCTTACGTTGTTGCAATTGTCCATAGGCGACAGTGACTGCTTTTCATCAGGTCATTTATAAAAAAAAATCATTAAATACACACACACACACACATGTGCACTTATGAGTCATTAACGGATAATAATCCACCATTATTACTTCTGAACATCCGAGGTAACACAACTTTTGGAAAATAACATAAAACTAATACAAAGGACATCTAATTTTTCTCGGAAAACTCGGAAAATTTAGATGTATAATTATTATTAAACCGCGCAGCTACTTGCAAGAGACGTTGCCGTGGGTGGACGGCAACCGCACGTGCATCTGGGGCTGGTCGTACGGCGGGTACGCCGCGTCGCTGGCGCTGGCGCGCGGCGGCGCCGTCTTCCGCTGCGCCGTCGCCGTCGCGCCCGTCGTCGACTGGCACTTCTACGGTACGTACAGTAATTCCAATCTTTCGCTTTACCAACCTATAAAACCATCGTGTATCACACGTCTTATTTTTTATCATCTACCATCATTATCTTCATCATCAACCCAATATCTCGGGTCTCATAGTGAGAAGGGTTAGGCCATAGTCCACCGCGCTGGCCAAGTGCATGTTGGTAGACTTCACATGCCAGTGAGAACTTTCAGGCATGGTGGTTTCTTCACGATGATTACCTTCACCGTTAAAGCACGTGATAATTTCGAATACGCACATAATTTCGAAAAATCAGAGGTATTCCTGGATTTGTACCTCGAACTTTCCGAGCCAGAGGCCGAAATCTTACCATTAAGCTATCACAGCTATCATCTGTATATTCATTTAAAAGTAGGTATGTACTTAGATTAGAATTTAAAAAAGTTGACCATCGCGGGACGGCCGGCCGATGTGAAACATCTTAGTGAATAAAAATAATAATTGATTTGCGCTCCATCTGCTCGTTACGGAAGTAACTAACGAAGACCGAGAAGGTTTTAAAATGATCACACAGATGGCAGCTTCATCCATTCATATCACAAGGATCCTTAATGTCCCAAAGTAACTATGAATTATTTTCAAATTTATGAATTACATTCAAATGCTTCAAATTTTCACGTGTATTATTATAATCAAAATAAATAATATTTGTAAAACGAAATATCACAATTGAAGAAATAATGGCATAAATAATTAATATTAAAAGGAACGGCATTTAAACATACATTAAAATATTGCCATAAGAAAAAAAAATGTTAATCATGAATATCATAAAATCTCGTAAACAGCTTATGTACCATTAATGATAATGATACCCAATGTTCAGTTTAATACATACATTATTTAAATCATTTGATACAATTTTAGTGTGCTTTTCATACATTTCTGCTGTCAGTGTCTGTGCAATGCTGTAAATTGAAGTAACGGAGTGTTTACTAGACGCTTCGTTGCTTCATTTTATGTGCCTAATATGAGACTGTGTAGTATCACAGGCGCATACTAGCCACTGCATAGAATGTGCAGGCGCATACTAGACACCGTGTAGAATGCGCAGGCGCATACTAGACACTGTATAGAATGCGTAGGCGCATACTAGACACTGTGAAGAATGTGCAGGTGCATACTATACACTGTCTAGTATGCGCAGGCACACACGCAAAGGATTCGACAGCGCGTAGAGAAGGCATGACAGCATCACAGAGCGTTATGCCATTAGTCGTCAAGGTATACCAGTCGAGTTTACTGCCAAGGCCCGCCAATAGATACTTCACATCACCCGATTCCACTAACACCCGACTACGGAACAAATCAAACCGACTACACCGGGAATAAATGTTGAAATATAGTAAATAAGATTTTTCAGCCACTTGATATACTTTAAGATTGATTTTTATTTGTATTTATTAACCTCCTCTTTCATTAGATAGCATACTCAAGCATCTCAATACGACAGTATAAAATGTTTTTGAGTTCTCCACTTTGTATTTAACAAACCTATATGACCTGGACCTGGACTATAAATGAAGCGCCCTGTGGATCTGCGGTTTGGTGCGGTGGCACACCGTCAGGTTTTTAGTCGGTTGGAGCCTTCCATCGGCCCAGAAGCGGGAGTCACACGTCCCGAGTTTTCCTGAGAAAAAACAAAACGGGCTGTAATTAAGAATTAATTCACCAAAATCGGGTAAAGAAAGGGATATTTTTTATGTTGTATCAAATTACATTACACGAAAGACAACCGTAAACTTGTATATTTTACTTATTAGTCCTTATACTAAAATTATGCTACTATTGTTTTGTTTTAGACACCATCTACACGGAGAGATACATGGACACGCCGCAGAACAACACGCAGGCCTACGCTGACTCCACCCTTTTGTCCGAATCAGTTGTAAGTTCCGCGGATTTTCTATAGATGGCGCGCTCGCCTATAATTGTAGTTAACTGCTTCCTCATTACAATAATTATTCATATTATTATGATGTGTATTTTATTCAGGTTTGGCTTATGGGCTGACAGTTTGTAATGAAATAATCGACGTGTTTGTTACTTGTTGGAATTATGATTACAATAATAGCGATTGGGAACAAATGTTTGGAACAAAATGTTATCTACAGCAAATTGGTTTGCAGTCAACATTAGAATCGTGAGCAAAAACGATACTTTACTTATTTTATTATAGTTGTATTTATCATATCCCTAATTTTCGAACAGAATAGAATTCCAGATTAAAATGACTATTTGGCTATAAAAGCAGATTTTCAGGAATATTTCCTTATCAGCATATCAATAAAAGCAGGAAAAAAATAAGAGAGTACATATATATTACAACTGACTTAGCGATGAGGCAGACGGGCCACCCGATGGAAAGTGGTCACCGTCGCCTATGGAGGTTCGCAACACCAGTGGAGTCGCCAGCATCGCCAGCTTTCAAGGAGAGCTCTTTTAGCATCTTTCTTGAAGAGCCCCATGTCATAGCATACAGGGAATACCTCGGAAGGAAGCTCATTCCAGATTTTGCACGTTCGCGGTAAAAATGAGCGAGTAAGCCGAACCGTGGAGGTCGCCATGGGTCCAGTTGATGGGGATGGAACTTCCTCCTTCGGCGAGTGGTGCTATGGATGAAGGGAGACGTAGGCACCAGATCAAACAGTTCTTCGGAGCACTCGTCATTGCACAGCCGGTAGAACATATACCACCATACATATTACTACCAACATGCGTTTGTAGTGACGTACGCTCGTCACTTAGCGATTTACCGTCGTAGAGTCAACTTATCCTAATGATGCTCGGTTTTGTGTAGTTTTTTGTGTAGTGGAGTTTTAACATAATTTAATAGATTTGCTCAAAGTAACGCCTAACACTATTAACTATCCTGGGTAATATTTGTTTCAGGTGGAAGCGTTCCGCGGCAAGCGGTACTTCCTGGTGCACGGCACAGCGGATGACAACGTGCACTACCAGCATGCCATGCTGATATCACGGCTGCTACAACGGAGGGATGTCTACTTCACTCAGATGGTCAGTTTGTTTCACTGTTATGGTATCGTTTGCTGGATGAGGTTCTAAAATACCCTCGACATCAATTGGACTTGTGGCGGTCCTTTACGTTTTTATTATTGTGTACCGTGTACTCACGATAAGTTGTTTTTTATTTGCCGATATTTTGAACCGGCATGGATCGTGGTCACGGTTCGAAATATCGGTAAATAAAAGACAGCTTATCGTGAGTACCCGGTACATAATATTGAAATTATATCACCGTTTCAATTAATCCAGATTCGATGACGACCAACTATTTTCGACCAATGCAGGTTCGAGGACGAAGTCGTGGCGAGACCATAGCGTCAGATTGCGCCAGCCGAGCCAAAAATTGGTGGAATTAATTTCGAGTAAACTGAACACCATTAGGAACTCCTTTAATCCCAATCAATCCTATTTGCCGTGGATCATGGGCTGCGCTGCTCTCGAAGCTAATTTAGAATGCGTTAAGTAATTAAATAATATGAAATCCATTTATTTTAATGTCGACAGGAGCACTTCGATCCCTCCAATAGGCTGTATCAACATATTTACAGGTAGTATATAAAAATGACGTATCACGGTGTTTGTGGTGGCACTTCTCCGGAATGTCTCCACCGAATATTATGATTCTTTTTACTGTATATTTGATGGTGAAGGTATGAGAAAAGGTCGTAAAGTATATTTCATACCGCTAGTTGATTAGGGCGTCACTATCTATGTAGAAACTATCAATTTAGTTAATGAAAAAAATAAATTACTTATTTTTGTCACCAAAAATACCCATAACCCTAAATTTTCAGCTTCCCACGCCCACCCTCCATTATTTAACCACGAACGAAAAATATTCACTACAAATAATTCATAGGCAGTACAAGGTTAGCTGGGTCAGTAGTGTGTTCTACTTGAATGCGACAAGTGACAAGGTACTCCTTATAGGAATACTCGCATAGTTTATACACCTAACTATGATCACTTTGCTGCATTTACTTCAAAATGTTACAAATACCGTGTGAAAGAAATTTCCCGCTGTTGGATATGTAACTAGAAACAACTTGGAACGCCGGCGCAACTTCACTTGCAATTTGAAAAAGTGTATAATGGATATCGAGATTGTTAGGAACGCTGGTTGCATTGATGTCGCTGCTGTTACAGCGCAGTCGGCAAGCGGTCGCCCGGCGGCCGGCGGGCGGTCGGCGGAAAACGACGATTGACGTTGAGACAATATTTGTCTAATTTAATCCGAGAGCATCTGTCGCGGCGGCTAATAGAGACGATACACTAATTATGTGTAATATGCACGGCGTCGTTAGCGCTCCATTAGCATAAATAAGCCGCGACAAATTTGACGCGCGTCGCTTCACGATTTATTTATTGAAGCCGCCGAGAAGCCGAGAGCTGGAGCCGAGGAATGTGTCCGAAAAGCGCGGTAAGTGGTTTATTTGCGGCCGCGGAGCTCCCCGACTATCTGGCGACTCCCCGACCGTCCGCTCAGCTCCACGCGCGGCGCAGCGCAGATAATGGCGTGTGTTCATTATCCTATAATAGGTAGGAAATATAGGCAGATTAAAGCACCTACCTACTAGCCACTGGAATTTTAATAACAAACACCTAATTTTATTATGAAATACTTATGCCTTTAAACGGCATACGTCTAATTATTTAGAAACAATTAGATCTCGGGATACTCGGAGCGCCGCCGCAGTTATTGTTGTACTACGTGTATGATATGTATGTTTATGTTTAAAAGTTTTCTCAAGTATATCTTAAGTACGTAGGTTAAGTAGGTATATCTTTTTTTAAGCTTATAGGTAGATATGATGCATAATACCTAATATGAAACCATAAAATTACTAGACATCGTTTATACCCCGCACTCAATAGCGGCGCGGCGATGCAAGGTCACATCCTTACCTATCAGAATCTAGACCGCACATAGATGACTCCCGATTCTGCACACCTTCACACCGACGTCTCAAATTAGGCAATCGAAAACTATCAGAGGGAAGTCGCACATGTTTACAAACAGCGGTGCTAATGGCGCTATTTGCGTCCGGCGCGGCGCCGCGCACCTATTGTTTATTTAGATGCGGCGCGCCCGCGGCTCCTTTCCCGAAATACTTTTGTGTCAATCGTAGGCCAAGTATACAGATCGATGACGACTCACTGTATATGTATATTTTACTGCCTTTAAATTTTATATTGAAACATGTTATTGAACAAATGGACGATGTCATTATACCTATTCGTCTTTAGTTACCTTCAGATCTACCGGATCTAAGTCACCGTTCGTTCGCCTCGTAGTGGGGAGCTTCCGTCCGGGTCGGGACTTTGATGAAGTGCCTAGGAGTCGTGCTCGACGGCGGCTGCGAGAACGAGCGGCACCCGGGTTCCAAATTGGTGAGAGCCGCGGGAGCGTCGAGCCGACTGCTCCCGAATCTGGGTAGATCTCCCGCTATATGGGGCACCCATTTAGGTCGACTCTCTGACCGTCCGAAAACGGACCCTATTGCGGGAACCGCAGCGAATCATGACGGTCAGAGTGGTGAGGGGATGCCGCACCGTTTCCTGGGAGACGGCATGCGTCCTGGCTGGGAGGCCTTGAGATCTAGACGCGGAGTGTCTGGCGCTACGTTACGCTAACGTTTTTGCATTTTTATATAACAAAGTATTACGAGGATGATGAAAATGAAACTCAGAATGAATTTTCAAATTAATATTTATTGAGCCCGCTCGACTTCAAGCTATTGCAGTGATACATTATCTACATATTACAATACATAACACAATGAGCGCGTCCACAGTTCAAATCACATCATGTCTTATGCTATCACACTGTGCACAGGTTTGCACTGTTATTTATAATAAATCATCATATCTACACCTAAATATTCGATATCAATTCACACATTTTCGTTTTACAATTGTTACCAAAGGGACCAACGTCTATCGTAAACACAAATGAAAATACCCAAAATCATTCACGTTTTTTTGTTATCTTTCAACAGAAGTCACGCGCTCCTGTTGAAAGATAACAAAAAAACTTAATACATAATTAGATTATAAACGAAAATGTGCGAATCTAGGTTGACAGTTAGTTACGGCATTTACAGTGACGGGCCTCGACGCCGCCGGCCCGCGCTTCGTGACTATCCAAGCGGCCAAGAAACAGGCGCTACAAGCGTTTTTCGCTGCAAGCGTCAGCGTCGAAAGTCAGAATGAAAAAGTTAGTCGAACCACGTGCCTCAATAGGGTAAATTCCCCCTTATAATATAAAAACAATAACTCGCGAATAACATAAAGAAGATGGTTATCTTCTTTTCTTCTTATTCACATGGCTAACCATGTTCGGTTAGCCATATAAGATAGCTTGTATGTAAAGACTAGCCAAGTCAATTACTAAATAGATAGATAGACTAATTAAGTTACAATTTAGGTTAATAATTGACCAGGCCAGAGACTGACATTGCAAATTTTGTGAAAAAAAAAAGAGTTCACTATGTATTCCAGAGAATCTAAATTCATTCCTATAAGCAAAAAAAATACCACAAAAGTGCCTAATATCTTTATTAATATTATGAAATTCACGATATTTGATTCTTTTTTGTTATTATCTGTATCTGTCATAATTGTGTGTTCCCTTTTTAAGGTTCTGTATGTTTTGCGAGGAGTAAAATCTATTTTCAAAGCGTTTGACATTTTCAAACGTGTACCATGCTAGAATGGCGCACAATATTGATGTCAGTGATATAATACTTAATATGTATGTAATATAACCTGTACACCTAAAGTAAAAAAGAAGCTAAAGTTTCCTCTGTACCCGAAAATATGAATTTCATAGGCCTCGCTTTCGACGCTTTGAAATGACGCTCGTAGCGATAAAACGCCTGTAACGTTTTTTCGTGGCCGCGACGTTAACGATAATTAAATTGTCTCTTCCAAAACACAGAGCAAACGACTACACTATCTCGAGTGTCGACACCAGTTTATTTTTATTGGCGAGATATTTTTGAATATATTGTGGCCAATTATAAAGCAATTTCTCGTGCATTAATCATGACGCTACGGTCTTATCTGATTAGTGACAATTAATTTAAATACAGTTACATCTATGCCGTTTTTATTTCCATCATTATGGTGAGCAGCACACGCGCCAACTTCCAAAGAGCGGCGGGCGGCTCGCCGCCCGAGGCCGCCACCAATATACCGAGTAAGGTATTCATAGGACATTTTTTCATTCTGAATACCAATTGCTTCACACACTAATTACGAGCTTTTTGCCTGTAACAATGTGTTATGTATGAATCTGAACCGCCGCCCGCCGCCCGCAGCCCCCGACCCATCCCCGACCCGCGCGCTGACAACACACGTGTGAAACAATCGCGGCGGCTAATGACGCCCGATCGCTATCGCTGGGTCGTTAGCGATTCAGAACGCGATCGTGAATATCGCCAAGAATGTAGAGTGAATAATGTGGGCCGCAGGCTAGCGCGACACCGACGGCGAACGCTACAAAAGAATCGTTTTATTGACGCTCATACGTTTGACATTTTAACGACAAAGATGTCTCCTGCTCGCTGATATAACATAGAACGGAACTCGATCACAACACCAGGTCATTCCACCGACGTCGATCCGACGTAGGTGCTGCCGTCCCGATATAAAATTACATTGTATTCCTTCAGGGATTTGTTTAAATTCTAAAAAAAATAATTATTGCACATTTCCTATTATGTCAATTTACAATCAATAGGCTTAAAAGTGTTAACAACTCCGATGTACAATCACGTAGTTCTTACTAAATATCGAGCAGTGCAAACACGCTAGGACGTTTAAACAATGAGGAAAAACAGAGAAAAGTACGTACTTACCGGTTAATTAATAACAATTAATATTTTTTCCAGTAAACAAACATGTGAACTCAACTTGTAAAATAGGTTAAGATCTCTGAGGTGGTTATTAGATTTCACAATTATAAAAATGTCTTCGTATAAAGTATACAGTCATACTCGTATATAGTTATACCCCCTGCTCTAATTGCTCTCGGCATAGAGACACTAGAGTAAAAACAAGTAGCCGGGTGGGTCCGGGCGGCGCGGGTACCATCGTTTGTTGGGAACCGACACATCGTAACCACAATTTCAAACGATCAACGTATAGCGCCTTAAAAATACAATACGGTCGTTCGATAGTCACTCGAGAGACCGAAAAATGTCGTGTCGTCGTCGTAATAAACGAAAGTTTACAAACATATTTACGAAAGGGTGTTTCACAGCGGCCACCTAACTATGTACAGCTACTCTAACCTTAACCTTAAAATACAGACGCAAATGACGCGTTCTTTACATAGGCGTATATGTACATGCGCGTCGCGGTACGCACTAACTATTACCGTCGCGCCCGCTCCGGCCGCGCGCCCGCCCGCAGTCTCGCCGCAGAGTCCACACATAAACCCTACTGAAGGTGAGAGCCGTAAAAACTACAGTTATCGAAATACGTTATTAGATATGCAAGAAATTTTCCACTCTGCGTTTGAAGACATACGTTTTGTAACAAAAACCGTTTATATGGAATATAAAAATGAATATAGCACTCGATAAATTACCGTCCACGCGCGCTCCATCGACACTTCTGCAAAATAGTTCGCGAGAAATTCGATAAAAACCTTTAAAGTGTCTTTACTAACGCAGTTGACTCTCCGGTGGTGAGCCGCATCCAGCCGCCGCCGCGACACTGCATTTTGTCAGTATTATTGTCAGCGACACCTGCAGATATCTACTTAACGCAATATTAATTGTTTAATATTGCATTAGGTAGATATCTGCGTGTTTAAAATGGGACGTTTAAGGCGGCAAATCAAAACATTCTAAAGTTTGGGCTCCAATTTCTAAACTCAAACATAATTTAAAACTGCACAATTTCAGTTCAGACGGACAATGAACAGGTAGGTATCCATTCTTCTTGGTGCGGGTCCTGTTCTTCGTCTGTGATGTCCACCAGTTCGCGTATTTATTTCAGGTTAGCAGTTTTATATATGTAAAAATTTGTAACCGCTGTCGTAAAAAGTTTGGTTGTATTTTTCTGTTTGTTTGTGTCCAGTTCTTAAACAGATGGACAGATTTGACTAAGAGTTTTGGTTTGCGAATCCCGAATTTAAATTAAATTCTAGTGGGTCAGCTACATTATGTAAAATCTGTCCAGTTGTGTAAAAATTGCCAGTTTCTATTCTGTAATTTACAGTAATTATATTATTTTTG
>DWKO01000084.1:0-11058 GCA_018249515.1 Euriphellus phraxanor
ATCAGAGCGTGGCTGCGGTTCGAACCCCGGACCTTCCAAGTGAGAGGCCGGTATCTTACCATTAGGCTATCACGGCTGACTATCTAATAATACTGAACATAATACTACAATTATGTATTATATTAACTGGACATCATGTCCGCCCGTTTGCTACATTTAAAGTTATGTAAAAAATTTGCTTTACGTTTATCGTCACACAATTATTATCTGAAATCGTAACGAAGTTTTTGCAATAAATGTTCTTACGTGAAGTAAGTAATAGGTATCACTGAAATGCGAAATTATCTATAATGCGATAAACACGCGCGTGGAAATTGCATAAAAATTTAACGTACTGGTACTGATGAAATAAACTGGGTGTTAGTGCTAAACATTAAAATTGAACTTACCCACAAGTGCAAATTTCACAAATGCATTGCTCTTTGCAGATTTTTTCTGGTTTCTTGGGGCCACCTGGTCTTGGCCTGGTCTGATCTCTGTAGACGGTCTCTTCGATGGTAGTTCTGTCGTCTCGCACAGTTTTCCTGTCGTCGATGGTAGTTTCATCGTAGACGGTGCTGACGACAGTATCTTCTCTCGTGGTGTCGGTTATCGCACGATCAACCACGTCGTATTCGCGTATATTTTTCGTTGTGTGGACATCCTTCTAAAAGACAAAGCTAATGTAAGTTACTAAATATCTATGATCTAACACAAGCTTTTTATGATATTTTCAATTCAACTTACCAAGTTTCTGATGTCTAACGAGCTGTTATCGACAAAAACGTCCGTCTTTATTTTCTCATCTTCTTTAGCATCCTCATACGTAGTTTCTTTTCTTGTAATGCCATTTTCAGTAATGTACCGAGTGACTTCAATTTGACTTCTAGTTTTCTCGACTTCAAATCCTTTCTTTATCGTATCAGCGCTACTGGTGTGTACTACAGTTGTTTGTTCAGTATCTAATCCTTCATATAAATCTTTTACGTCCTCGTTTATTTTGGTACCATAAGTAACTTTTTCAATTCTCTTAAAAGGATATTTTTTAACAGTATCAATAATTTCCTTCAGAATTCTGTCGTCGATGTTTCTTCTTATAACAATATTTTTGTTACTTACTGTAACATCTTTATTAGATTGTGATGTCTGAATGATTTTACGTAGATCGCTTATAGATGTGAAATCTTTTATATCTCTCGATGACAAAATAATATTTTCCTCGGTATCTTGTCGTTTTAGATGGTGCCTTGGTTGTTCAGGCTTCCCAAATGGTGACATTTCTTTGGGGCGTTTTGGTCTATCGTCATCTTTTTCATAAACGAACTTTCCATTCCATGTTCCAGTGCTTCGTTCATATGTTGTTAGTGTATCCTTAGTCTGTGACGTAGACGAGGTTTCTTTCGATAAAGTTTGCTTTTCCTTGCTAATGAAATCCGTTGTTTGTCTAACATCCTTGGTATCTCGAGTATGAGACTGCACATCAGTCGTCTGGGAATCACGTGTATCAGAACGAACAGTTTCGTCGATGGTACCAATTATACGTTTGTTATGTACGTCTTCATCATCTATATGATCAATGATAGCCCGTTTCTTCGTAAAATCACCACCATATTTGTTGCTAGTAGATGCTATTTCTTTTCCATTCTTGAATAAAGCAGACTCTTCCGATATTTGAGTAGCACTTTTAGGTATTCCGTCTTTACCAGTATCATAATAAGATTCCTTATCTAATACATGCCGACTATACTCATGCTGTGGTTCAATGCCAGTGCCGCTGATATTATGACTTTTCTCATACGTCGAATGCTCCTTATTGTCGCCCCATTCTCTGTGGGTGCTATCGACGACTCTTTGCTGTCCATCGACAACTTCAAATACATATGAAGACGTAGATGCTTGTTGAGCGCTACTTGTATTACTTTTCATTATCTTTGTAGAATAGTTTAGGTTCTCTGTGTCCTTAACTTGTAAAATATTACCTACCTTCTTTAATTGATTTTGTATTGTAGTATCATAACCATAAAAATTAGAAGAATCTGTCGATTGCATATTACGTCTAGTATCAGACGTTTCACTTGTGATCTTATCGCTTTGTATGATATTTGTTTCATTGGTACGCTTTTCTATATTTTTACTTGTATGAATAGCATCTTCCGACGTAACGTTCGATTTATATTGATCATGAGATGTTAGCTGTCCGTGAGTAGTGCTAGATTGTTGTGTTACATTTCTTTGATTAGTTTGATTTTGTGTATTTTTACTTGTATGAATTGCATCTTTGGACGTAATGTTTGATTGATATTGATCATGAGATGACAGCTGTCCGTGAGTAGAGCTGAGTTGTTGTGTTACGTTTCTTTGATTAGTTTGATTTTGTATATTTTTGCTTGTATGAATTGCATCTTCAGAAGTAATGTCTGTTTTATATTGATCTTGAGATGTCAGCTGTCCTTGAGTAGAACTGAATTGTTGAAGCTTCGAGTTATCTTTCTGAGAAATAATGCTCTCATGAGCGGTTACTTGTTTTCCATCCTTGATGAGTTTTGAATCTTCTTTTATCATCATTTCATTAGTTGGTTTTTTACCATCTTTGCCAGTGTCATATTTAGATTTCATATCGTAATTATCAATACTGTGAACAGATTGTGGCTTGATATCTGTTCCACTAACACTAGCATATGCTTCTTTCGTAACATGCTCTTGAGCATCACCCCATTCTCGCTTTGAACTGTCAATGATACGTTCTTTTCCATCAACGATTTCAACAACATATGATGATGATGACGATTTTGCTACACTGCTGCTTTTAGATTCACTTGATTGTGTCGTGCTGCTGTATTTTTTAGTCTTTGCATTTTGGTCGTCCCTATCGTCCCAGCCGTAAAAATTTGCAGCATTTGATTTAAAATTTCTTTGTCGGCTTGGAGCTACAGGAGTACTTTTAGATATTTCTCTTTCGCGTGTATTACTTGTATCAGATGTATTTGATACATTTCTTATTACATTTTCTTCAGAAGCAGTCTTCTGGTGAGTTGATGTATTCATTAAATTCTGCCTCTCTGACTGAATAAACGAATCTGTAGCATGAGCACCCTGAGATCTCGACAAAAAAGCATTGCTGGCATTTCTACTGTCGCTAGTGTTTTCAATAAAACCAGTATTAAGAGTTTGATTATTTACAGTAGAATCTGAGGTTCTTTCATGTGACTGGCGGTGACTAGATCCAGACTGCTCCATCGAAGTTGAAGAAGATTGAATCCTTTCGCTCTTAGAGCTTTGCTGATGGGATGCAGAAGATTCTTGTAATACAGAACTCGAGATGAATTCTCCTGTGTTAGCTTGGGCCATGTCACTTACAAAATGTTCCTGAGATCTTATCTGAGACAAATCTGTCATTGATGGCGCCTCCGTAATAATGTAATGAGGATGGCTGTTGTAATGCTCCGATATAGTAGAGCCGCTTATAGAAGCATGGTCCGTTATATCTGTTATCATTAAAGGATCATCCTCCTCAACCTTCACTTCGATGTAGCGAACTTTCTTACCAGTCGAGCTGACCTTCTGCAAAGTGTTGCTGCTCTTCTGCACCGATGTAGATTTGCTGGTCTTCTGCACACTGCTCGTCGCACTACTTGTTGAAGTCACTTCGGACGTATTTGATTGTTTAGTCTTTTTATTTTTTATAGTCATTTTGGTCCCACTATTTTGACAATTATGAAAATTTTACGAACTACGTTACGGGAGATTCTTAAATTACTACGATTAAATACGCTTAAACACAAGTCTTATAGGAAATATACCACGTACTTTAAAAATAACATTTGCCATGTAACATAAAGGTAAACTAATCGCGAGTCGTTCGTGTCGTGTGTCGCGGGCGCGCGCGCTGCTCGCGACTGGCTCGCGGATTGTGAGCCTGCGCCGGCGCCGAGCCCCCCTACACCTTGACGGCGCATATCGCATCGCCCACCAGACCTTCACGACACGTAAGCGCTTACATCTCACTGTTGGACTCATACCAAAAATGGTACATCAAATGTTACTTAATTTGTCTGAATAACGTAAGACATTTCTAGGTGCACATTTACTAATTTACATTGAACCGTGAGCCCAACTCACAGTCACTCATTGATAGAAGGTTAAATGACGAAAACATTTATGATTCACAGCATCTCAATCGTGAACATCTATTAATTATTTCCTGGTATGAAAACTTATTGTATTGGAAGTGGTTTCATTTATAGAAAATGCGTTTTATCCGTGTTTTTAGGCAATGAATAACTGCTAAAATATCATTTCTTATTACCAGGTTTTAAAAAACCGAGCAAGCTCGTTTATCCAGGTATTGATTATTTAAACGTAAAAGACGCGTGGCCTAAAATGACTCCAGCTCCACATTTCATTAGTTTCTTTAGTTTAAGTTAATATTTATAAACTATTATTCTTTTAAAAAGATGTGTGTTTTGGAGTATCTGTCGTCTTCTTATCTCCAGAGCAAAACTCCTTCCGAGGCGGTGGTAGTTTATTGACTTTCAAAAGTGATATGTAAAGAATCTGTATTGAATATAATATTTTGTTTTGATTTGAAAATGAAAATACCCTAATCAGCTATTTGCCAGTAAGTCTCGACGAAATAGGTTTAGCTGTTTGGGGGATTACCCGAAACAGAGACAAATAATATTATTGCTTATAAGTGAAGAAAAAAGTGTGTAAAATAATATAGTCCAAAACTGTTTCAGGTGATAGCATGCGTAACACTACCGGAGCTCATAGAAAAAGGGGATTATCCGGAGGATGTCAAACAGAGAGCGAGAGATATACTCAACGCATGCGGGTAAAGTTCCGTAACGTCATCACAAATCATTCATCATTACAATTCAAATCGTCCTCACGAATGTTAAAACCTAACCAAATTGTGCGTAATATTACTTATAGGTCTGTTACTTTTCTAAAACCATCTGTTGTATCTTTGTACATATTCTTTGTTATAAATGTCATTGAAGCTAGATTAGTTTTAACTTGTAATAGTTGAAACGAAACGAAAGTAGTTCCTTAATGCTGCTTCCGGGGTGGAGCGAATTGGTAGAACTCGTCACGTAACAAGGCTGTGTGTGCGCGCGTGCGACTATGGAGATTCTAGCAGAAGGCGTCGTACGCGTTGTGTCACGTCTCAGACCTTCCTTTTTTTCTTTTAGAAGTCTGTCCTGTTTCTAATCTACTTTATTTACTGTTTTTACATGTACTTTGGAAGTGATACATTTATTACACATAATACAGTCGTCATTAGTGCTATCGCTTCTTATCAGATCTCTGGCTCCATAAACCTCCTTTAAACACTTTGTGAAACAATTCGTAGTTGTCGCTTTATTTATTACAATAAGTATTTGTCACCGTTTTACGTAATAATTTTAATAAACATTGAACACACCAGCTAGATAGCCCACTAGCTGGTTTTACATATTTTAATAGTACCTATATAAAATGTATGCCCCAACTAGATAATATGTTTGGGTTATCTTCCTATAACTTAATAAAGGATATTTAAACTAATAGGTCAGTCATCAACAGGCAAAGGCGAGTTGACACCGTGAGAACTAATTACTTTATTCCAGATGAGTCCCACAATAAATTAATTTTGGTCATGATTGAAGATTAAGGTAAGTTTGTATTTGGGGAGAAATATTGCAACGTTATAATAATGCAAATATGCATGAAGTATGATAAAATTGTTCGTTTCCACGTATTGCTTATATGGATTATGTATTCTTATATGGAACCTTGGATGACTTATTAAGCTCTCAGTTTTTTATCGATTGATAAGTGAATTACTCTATATGTCAAACAAACGGTGGCTTTGGATTCCCATGCTTCTGAGCTTCGGGCTTCGGTGCGATTATTGTCGATCCGCTATTATTTGTCAATTTTCATACACCTACTTATGATGATTTGTATTGCATTTTTTTTGTTTTGATACTTTACCTTTCCATCGCATAGAATGTTATGTCATCTTTGGTTATTTTTGCCTTCGACATCATTCTTTGGGAATAAGCATGGGTGGTATGCGGGTAGATTGTGAAGATTAGTTTACAGGTAACCGTCAGGTGGCGACTTTATTGCGGAAGTGGTAGCGAAATGCAGTAATGTAATTTATGAAGAAAATAATAATAACTGATTATGTCATGAAATTGGATCCTCTATTGATTTCAGAGAGTACGTATAATATTCTTATTGAACTTAACGCTTTAATCATGCTTAGAAAACGATGGCGATGCTCTTGGGAAATGGGTTCATGCTTTTCGTTGATATTTTCGTTGTAAAGTGTGGTTCATCCGGTGTTTCAAAGTAGTCTCTCTGCATCTATGGTAGTTTTGGTTTTTGACAATGGTTTATCTCGATCTATGTCGTTTCATTATCGTAAAATATTCAAGACAGATTAATATTTTTTTTGCCAACCCTCTACCGTCGGTAGTGTCTTGGTTGCCGTTATCATCCCAATCTCATTGTCGCCCGTGTCCCTCAGGGGCAAGTCGGTGGGCGCGTACTCGGCGTCGCACGGCATCGAGATGATCCGGCGGCACGTGGCGGAGTACATCGAGCGGCGCGACGGCCACCCCGCCGACTGGAACAACGTGTGCCTCTCCGCCGGCGCCTCCACCGCCATCAAGAACTGCCTGCAGCTCTTCTGCAACGACATCGGCGGGAAGAAGTCCGGTGAGTCATGTTACATTGAAAGTCGAAAGAAAGTGAATGCTATCAGCGTAATCATCATCAACAACATCACAAATATCGTAATCAACATCATAGTCATCACCCTCAATATGTTTTACGTCACCCATCGTAAGCTTACGCAAATAATTGTCGTATTAATTATAATTTGATGATTACCGCGAACGTGCAATATGTGGAAAGAACCTTGGACATGGGACTCTTCAAAAAGGTGCTAGAATTACTCTGATTAAAAGACGGCGACTCATTGACAATACCTTTGGTATTGCATATTACCATATAGTGGTCCGTCTACCACATCGCTTGGTTATATATAAAAAAGATTACACGCTTACGAAAATTGTAACTTTGACTCTTAAAACATGAGCGAGGAAAATATTGATTGTTAAAACTTAGGTAGGTACGTAATCTAGGTTTCTAGTTGACCTACTGACTCGGTCTATTATGTACTAAATCAATATCAATCGCTTCGTAGCGTACTATAGCCACTGCGATAATATATTATAGTGCGAAGTAGACATAAACATGTTCGTGTATGATTAAGAATATGACGGTGGAACATGGAACAAGTTCTAAATTATATTATCCCATCACGCATGACATGAAATTTTGCTACGGAATTTGGTTTTTGAAAGATCTTCATAAAGAACAATAGAATTGTTTCTTAAATAAACAAATATTATTTTATTTATATATACAACTGATATAATGTAATGCATCTATGTATTAATTATGTAGTTATTTGGTGTGGTGACGATGTCATATATGGGCCAAATTAAAAAAACAATTTTATGGCAAAATTACTATCGGTATACGGTTTGGAACCACTCACACCGTCGTTTTTCCCGAAGTCACTGTGACGGCGCCGTTTGAACTCCCACTCTCACCGCCCTTGACCACGGAGGCCTCCTTTTATTCGCCTCTTATGACAGGCAGGAGATATCGCAGCGCCGTTTTGGTCCTGAGCTACAGAGAAAACAATTATAATACATACAATACTTATATTCTGACATTCAGAAGATTGGACCACCTTGTATTCACATTTTGGTCCACATCTCATAAGAGAACGGATTTGAGACTGTCCTGTAACGACTTGAAGTCCATTTTGTTTTGTAAATCACAATATCCTTCAGTTGTGTCTTGTGATTCTTATATGCATATTTATCTTAATAGTCAATTTAAAAGCTGCCATTCAATTCTGTGCCTTCCTACAAGTGACATATGACTTATTTTAGTCTGAAGAATATTTAGCTATTGTAAATTTGAGTGTACTCAGTGGTTAGCGTGGCAGTGCGCTGCAAACTACATAATCTACCCATTAGAGTATTGTGTAACAAGTTCTCGGATGTTGTATGAAACTGCTCCATTTGTTAAATGTACATGCTTTGTCTTTATACTTGCGTTTGCTTTAACGATTGTGGTATTAAAAGCCTCTTGTAATGTCTATGAACTCGTATGAAATTGTACTCATTTCATTTTTAAATTTGCTTATGGAGTTTTTCTGAAATGTTTTGTCATGGTCGGAAAAATAAGTTGGTTATCTTAGAATAAGTTGAATTGAAATGGTTGACGGAGATGTATTGGACACTAATAATTGAATGAAGTATTGCACTTTACATACATTACAAATAGATCGCGCAATGGGTTAAGCCGTAGTCCACCGCGTCGGCAGAGTGCATGTCTGTAGACTTCGCACTCGTTAGAGAACTTTATGGAGAACTATCAGGCATGCAGGTTTCCTCGCTATGTTGTCCTTCACCGTTAAAGCAGTTATAATTAATTTCTAAAACGCACATAATTTCGAAGAATCAGAGGTGTGTGGTGTTCGAATCTCTGACCTCCCGAGCGAGAGGCCGGAATCATACCTCTAGTTATCACTGCTACAGAAATGTTTAATAACATAGAACTCGTTCAATATGCTGCAGTTATAAGATACTGTGCGTGTACAAATATTGGACACAATTTATACGGGCGTGATCGAAAAACGGTTCATTTATAGCGAATTTGAAGCATGTAAGAAAATAGAAGATATTTTTTTAACACTTATGTTGACTGCGTTTGATTATTAGCGAAACTCGAGTAGATATTAATTTTCGTTTTTTCATTACACCAAAGGATAAAGTATGTGTTAATAAGGGTACTAAAGCTAATTGAAAAAAATATCGCATATCGTTGACAGAGCAATTTACGCGAACACTTAGTCAAGACAGATCACGTTACCGCGGGTGTTCTCGCCTGTGTCACAAGTATTAGTTTAATTAGTAAGACCCAATGAAGTTTACTATTATTTCAGCAAAGGTGTTCCTCTGTGCGAAGACGCGTAATCTGCTCTCCCGCGTACTTAAATATAAAACAAAGAAGGTACTTTGACGGCACAGTAAGAAAAACGCACACGCCCCCGTTCGCGGGGCACGGTGTATTCGTCGTATTGTCTTGGCTCTCTCTCTCTTTTCCTCTCTGTCCCCCCTCTGTCTCTGTTTGCTACCTCCACCTTTTGTTTTTTTCAATACGAATGTGTTTTGTTAGTTTATCAATAGTCTGTATTTTTCGTATCTATAATTAGAACGCTGGGTGTTCGTGTTGGTCTGCAGGCGTGATGATCCCGATTCCCCAGTACCCGTTGTACTCCGCGTCGCTGGCCGAGTACGGGCTGGCGCAAGTGGGGTACTACCTGGACGAGGCGAACGGCTGGGCGCTCGACACGGCCGAGCTGGAGCGCGCGCTCAAAGAAGCTAAGGCGGAGTGCAACGTGCGAGCTCTCGTCGTCATCAACCCCGGGAATCCTACGGGACAGGTGACAGTGACATCGTTATGGAATTGGCTTCACATCCTATAGTTTAGGCTTAGATCCGACATTGTATAATAACAACGTTCGCGGACTTATCGTCAAAATAATCTAACTAGGCAGTGCAGTGCAGTGCACCTTCTATGTTATCATCACCAACCCGTTTCTGTTCGATCGCTGGACACGGGACTACTCTCTGAAGCTTCGATCCGCCGTGCTGGCCAAATGAGATTTGTACTTTACACATGTTTGAAAAGTTTATGTTTTACGATGTTTTTCATTACCATTAAAGCAAGTGACAATCAGTTTTTAGGTTTCGCGAGTTTCGCGAGCTTAAGAAGTTCGCATTTTATCTCAAGGCTGTTACTGGTTTATGTTCGACCTTTTGAACTCCAAACGAAAAAGAAGAGCGTTATGAGTTTGGCCCTTATGTTTGTGTGTATGAAGACCGACTCGGACAAACATACGAACAATAATCCAATTATTATATTGGATAACATGTGTCCCGTATTAGAAGTTTGCCACTCTCAACTCTCTGCAGTGACTATTCCGCTCTCACTCTATTGCCACCGCCCTAACAAGCCGCGCGCGCAGGTGCTGACGCGCAAGAACATCGAGGCGATCATCAAGTTCGCGCACGCCCACAACCTGTTCCTGTTCGCGGACGAGGTGTACCAGGACAACGTGTACGCCAAGGGAAGCAAGTTCTTCTCGTTCAAAAAGGTAAGCCCTGTTTCGAATCGAATCGAATTCGAATCGTTCGTTCTGTATTGCCTACAAGGACACTTCCAAATTCTCAGTAGAAGCCTCAAGCGTCTTGGATCGGGCTATTTAATGAGAAAGCTCGTACGAAGATTTTCGAAAAAATTATACTATCTATCAGCATTAAGAGGAGAATTATTGAAGGAACAAGTTGATAAATTCCTGCAAATTATAACAGAAAATAAACCAAAGAGACACGCATTGTTTTCGGCACTCAATTCGATCATTACTTCGAACTTAGATACGAAAATGGATGATTATATTTATCAACTTAAGAAATATGGCGACAGGAGGATTAAACACATCGAAAAATGGACACGAAAAGTTTTTGATTATGTTATATTTTACACAATTAGTAAACAAAGAGAACCTGTAAAAGGCGACATTTTATTTAAATTCAAATCTGCAATCGTCGAATATATGGAAGCAGTTAATGAAACGAGAAGTTTTTAATCACAATTTGCCAGAGTTCATACCATGAAATGTAAATTTTACTGTATTCTGATTGTTAAAACAGACTTATTTTAGTAGTATGTTGATATCAACTGAAAATGTCATCGCGTTTGTCAATGTCAAATTGCGTTTTGTTAGTATATTTCCTAGTTACAATTAGATTGTCCGAATGTTTTAAGATCAATGGAATAATTGATCCGACTAATCGTAATGGTCCAGTTTTAGTATTACCGGGTATGAAAATATCTAGAGGCGTAAGGTCAGAAGGAATTTTCGAACGATTCCTGAGACAATATCTGGATCTTTTATCGACCAGTTATCCAGAGCGTAAATTGACAAGATACTGTCGGGTT
>DWKO01000085.1:0-11052 GCA_018249515.1 Euriphellus phraxanor
ATTGTTAGAAAGAGACAAAGCATTATATAGCTAATCTGTGCTTAAGAGACGTTTATGAATAAGGCCGTAAGACTATAAAAGTACAAAGCTTATTCTAATTGGATTGTACAGTGCCCATTGTTTAGAACATAACGTTTTGAGCACACTTCAACAGTATTACTTGTGTTACTTTTAATATCAGATAAAGTACTTACTCAATAGACAGCTCATTTATATATTCTGTCTAACAAAGTCATATTTCTACATAAGTTGTTCTTTATGATAAGCCGTGATGCCTAATGGTAAGTTTCCGGCCTCCCGCTCGGGAGGTTCTGGGTTCGAATCCCAGGCACGCACCCTGATTTTTCGGAATTATGTGCATATTATAAATTAATTACCACGTGCTTTAACGATGAAGGAAAACATCGTGAGAAAACCTGCATGCCTGAGAGATCCCCATAAGTTTTCAAAGGCGTGTGAAGTCTACCAACCCGCACTTGGCCAGCGCGGTGGCCAAGTGCGTGTTGGTACGGCCTAACCGGCCTAACCTAACTAATAGAACGTGTTTTCGGGCAACTAATCGGGCTATCCCGAAAAATACCCGTGAATTAAGCACTATTGGTTATCTATTGGTTACAAATATATGTAGTTACACTCATCACACACACACAACATCTATACAAATAAATAAAATTGGAGTGTCTGTTATATTAAAATAACCGTTTTTTACTAAATGCATATGTATGTATACACGGTACATATACTAAAATAACATAACTAAAGTAAAATAAATACTCTCTGTTGAATTATCAACAATGAAGTGATTGAACAAGTAGAACCAGTAGGACAAATAGACAAAGGGTAAAGGGTAAAAAAACTGTTTTATCATAAATTGTATTTGCTCTTAAAATATTTAATCACGCAAATGTTTACTATATTATTACTTCAACTATATTATTGCAAACATTATTTTAAGAGACAGGTTTACTTTGTCCTTTGGGGAATCAAGTTTTTTGCCTCTAGCGATACTTGCAACAAAGCAATGTTTACAAACATAATTGCTACACATTTGATAACATGTTAAGTGGCCCCGATTCCACATAAATGCTATACAAACATGTAATTAGTCGGCCAAACGAACAAACAAACAAACATGCGGTAATCTCAAAGTTATCGCGTAGTAGAGGTGAGTCAGACACCCACCTGCTAACCACGAGACTGTTTTGCTGCGTAAACATATGTGCGTACTTACTAATGCTCAAAATATGACAGTATCAAGAGATATGTCCGCTATTCTGATCTCTAATCTAATTGTAGTATGTGCTATAATCGCGTGCAGATACCCATTGATCGTTTGCCCATCGTGTGTGCGTGAAGAATCCAATTTGCGGAGAATCGTAGTTTTTATCTTCCAACGTCCGCTGATATCATTATTAGACGTTGTTTTTACAGAGGCTAGCGTGTGTAATTGTTATTTACTCTAGGTTTGAGTCATTTTACGTGTTGCGTGTCTTCGGCGTAGGCTGATGTAAGGCAATGAGCAATTAAGGGTTCTCGTGAAGATCACGTTAAGTGTATTATGTATATGGAACGAGTTCTCGCTTTTTTAGCCGCCTTCCAAGAGGCAGTGGTTCCGACTGAGGTTACTGAATTCGACTGTTTTTTTATGTACGTACGTTATAAGATTACTCGACGATGCCTCAGCCGATTGAAATGATTTAAACGGTACTATGTAAGGCTAGGCTCCAATTTGGTACCATGTTATGAAACCTGAAAGTCATTCTACATTTTCTTGAAATCCTGGAAACACCTGATTTCATCTAATCTTCTCAAACTTTTGTTAACCGATTTAAATGACTTGTTTCATCTTAAAAGGTTTACCTTTGCGTTAGTCTTATAGGAGATTAGTTAATATGTAATGATAGAAACCTTCGATTTATGATGGAGTTTTTAATGCTAACGCTGTTTTTTTTTAATTAAATCGACTGTCATGAAACTTTGGAGGAGTCCTCCACTCCTCCAAAGTTACAAAAATATAACATGATGTTAAAATTTGACCTTATACTAAGTCTGATGCTGTAGGGGTATTGCCCGTCCTAACCAGTTAGAAATCTGATGATTGTAAATATACATTGCGGTCCTTAAACAAACTTTACTACGTCAATTTTATGATCCTCAATCTCGATGATGCCCCCATGCAACATCGAGATTGAGGATTTCCTTTTAAAATTGCGAATACTTGGTAATTGGCAACTTTTCACTTCGGTTTCACCAAGTCACTACAAAATGTAATATAATTTAATTGAAATTGTTTTTGATTTCGGCGCTACAAAATGGTTCTTTAAGCTGATGAGTATGAGACCTGATTTCATTACTGCCTATTTTTTTATTGCGAACGTGTCCGTGGTCTAATACGGCTCTTCACTTTTTACAGTTCTTAGTTTATGTTGTCAGTTTCCGTTTACTTCAAATAGGTAAATGAACAATCATTGCCTGAACGTTTTTTTTTATTTTATAACTATTTATAAATTCTAAGACAGTTCAAGTAAAGTTCTTTGTGACAAAGTCAAGAGCACAAAAACCTAGTGACAAAAATAAACTTCTTTCTGTCAGCGTTGTTTCTGTAACGATGCCGGTCGAATTCTTTCACGATGGACTTTGAGACGCTTCACACGAAAGCCCTAGACTACGCGCGAGACATTTACACTACACAACGGCCAGTGGGAGCTTTCGTTCATAGAGCGTGAAAGTGAGTCTTACGGGATTGGAAATACGTTCCGTTGGGGGGTAGATTTATGGTGGCGTTGACAGACGATGCAGTGGGCGCAGTGGCGCTTCGCGTTGGCACAATGCCCGGGGCGCGGGAACCTATCCACCTCGCCCCACCCACGGCGTTCGTTCCGCGCCTCCCTCGTTGCCACTCCGACTAATGCACGAAAACAATACACAGCTGTGGACCCAGCAATGTACTGGCACGCCTAGAACAAGTCGTCGACGGCGCTCAACCCCGCTAAACTGACGCGCGGATCGCTCGATATGTAGGTACCGGTGTCTCATTGTTGCTCTACCTTAGCAGCTATCGGCCCTTTGCTCTCACCGAGATTTATTCGAGACGTGACAATTGATGTATGAGTTTGTTTTTTCCACGTGCATATTGATGTTGTGTACTTACAAGCTATAAATTAGATCGCGTTTGCTTGAGGATATTTTATATTTATCGTGGGCATTTCGTATATTGTATTATTTTGTATATTGTATTATATTATTACAAAGGTTCCCACCTTTGTCTTATAACAATTACAATCGTGGATCTTCACATGTAGCGTTGATGCGGCTCGAAGGATCTTGTTATGTTTGTTTTGCCAATACAAGTTTTATTAATACGTAAATATCTTTAACGTTTAAATATAAAATGTAAATATATTTAGAAACTGCTCGCGATGACATATTTATATTGTACATTATTCCACTTTACACTTCCTGTGACGCATTGATAACAAAACTTACCGCATGCAATTCAAAAAATTCCCGCAATTCAAATGTAGGCATGTCTGAGTGTTATAAAGCCAGCAAAAACTCGTAGCAAACGCGGCAGCAGCGATACCCATCTGTCGTGAATGCCAAGCAAACTGAATAAGTGCCTTGACAAGCTGTGAATCAGCAGATAAGCGGCCTGAGAGATAAGGCATTCACTTCTCGGTATTGCGGTAGGTCGGGACGGAGGATCTTGAAAAGACCGCTGAGTTTTGTAAAGAAAATGCATATTGTGGTGGAATTGCGGAAATGCACAAACAGCAAAACCTTAGGCGTTTGTAACTTTTTGAGATAGTTAAAAATAGAAGATGAATAGTGATAGTTTGTAGAAAACTTTCTTTAATTAATAAATCGATTACAGTTGAAAGTGTTGCAAATAAAAACTTTCAAGTAGTTGCCTAATAATTCCGTTGCATCGTTAAACGCTCCCAACTATTTCAGGAAATTGCCCGCAAATCGAGCGGCCATTCATCATTTTTAACGATTAAGCATTACGCAACGCTTATGAACATCCTCCATTCATTGTCGACATGCAAATTTCTATTGGTTCTTCGCATATACACCCGAGTCACGTCCTAACGCCGCTACCGACTGCGTCTGTAATTAGTGAGCTTGTATAAACAAGCAATTTGTTCAGCAAATTGGCTATCCCCGCTAACCAGTCAGTTGCCTCAGCAGATTTGCGGGAGAACCAAACATCCATGAATAGATTGCGCTAAATATTTAATTAGGTAAGCGCCAGCTGTTCGGACGTACCTGATATGCATTCAGTTTATAGACTCATGAATTTTACGTAATCTCAAGTGTTTTTTGCCCTTAAGTGTCATATTAATATGGGCATAGATGAGCCTCTTAATTTATGCGAAGAGATATATATGCAAACTAGCTTTTCCGTGACTGACCCTTGATCTTCCTTGAATTTCTGCTGCCCTTGTAGAACAGAAAGTTTATCTAAATACATTGTTGATTTTCCTCAACGTGATTCACCTTGTCTTTACCCAGTATATTCTCGGCAAGCTCGGAAATCCTGGTGAAATAATAGAGGAGATCGGTTACTTATTACAAGGTTACAGACATTTTTTATCAAGAAAAAGGGCAACGTGAGGAAAATATTTTACACACGGCCGATCCATATGTCACGTACACATAGGTCATATGGAGCAATTGTCAATAATATCAAATACATTCCAGAAAGGAGCATGAGTAAAGTATCTTAATTAGTAATGACTTAGCAAATTAGTATTCTATTGGTATCATTAATATTTATTATACATATACTTGTTTTGTTTGCGCGTGCAGCGTGATTATTATATTCTCTATATTTACTTCATTATCATGCGTATTGTACGCTGATGTGTTAATTTTTTCCAGATCAAAAGTATAGCCTACGCGTGTGGCTTGTACGAGCAAAACACCATTAATATAAATTTGTGAATAGGCGGACGACCTACTTTTTTTCTACGAAGCAGTGGATCTATTATGGATGATAATACCTATTATTTTGATTTCTCTACTATCGATACTTATGCTGCTCGCAACAAATTTAAAGTGCATTGCAGTTAATCTATAAATTCCTGATCACTTAATCTGCGACACAATCAATTCGTTGCCAAGTCCCGGCGTAACCCAATCGCGTCCCGTGTTGGCGGTCGTACATCGTCCGCTAGAATGCCGGCCGTCTCATAAAGTACACGGTGTGCATGCGCGGGCGCATCACCCACCGCGGTGACTCATGCATTGTGCTCACGCTAATTACAATGTACGTCGAACACGTGCATGTGTTCCCCTTGAAACGGCTCGCCTGATAAATACACAACAATAACCGCACCCTGGTCTATAGGATTGGGCATTGTTGAGGAATATACCAGTATTCGTAATATCTAATGGATTGTCGTTGTTATAGGCAATAAATGGTCTGGCCAAGGTCGGCAGTTATGCATTCTTTTGTCTACATATTTTACGGCGGAAATAACTGCTTCTAGTTGCTGATACATTTATAACAGCCACTTAATTAGACCAACGTCTAGCTGGAAAACGATAAGTTACTGAGTATACATTCTATAAAGGCATAGGAGGCAAGTAAGTGTAGGCGCGTCTACATCTACATGTGCCCATAAATATTTGTTTTTGCGATAACCGTAATATTAGTGTATCGCTATCATTATTTTATCGGACCCACGATCTACCCACTTCCATTGAATCCGACCGTTACTTCTTACGAGCTTACGAGTAACCTTGAATGCTGCCACGTAACGTTGTTATTAACTTAATCTTTTTATTGTTGTATTCTACGTATTTGATATATTAAATTATTGCTTTCCCAGAAAAGTATTTGCGGTGTGATATATTTATTTGCTTTATTTCCTATTACGGTCAATTTACTTATCAACTCCAATATCAACACTTAGAACCCATGTAATCGACATGTCAACTAGACATTCTACAATCGGTTAAAATGTAACGCCTAAAATATTTCATATCTTTTTATTCCTTTGGTAAAACTGTTCAGCTAAATTATATTACTTTACGTATATCTATTACATGTATAGTGTGCCGAAGCGGGCGTGGGAATTTCACCTGTCCGACGAGTAAATCAAAAATCGGCGCGGTTATTTTCGTACTCTTTAAAGCTTTTCGGGCGGTGCCTCTTTATTATACATACAACTTCCGAGTGTTCCTATAGGAGTGCGGTTACTTCACCTCCTCCGCATTTTACGCTTTCATCATTATGCATAATTTTTTTGAAAGGAATCCGTTTATCCCTAGAAATTGGTTTTAAACTTTTTGGTTTTTCTACTTCAATTTGCCTAGATTGCTTCGGTATTTGTATACATTATTGTAACCGTAATAACTACCTTTATTAATTGTACACCGATTCAATAAATTAGGACATTATTATTATAATAGAATAGAATAATATTTATTGTTGACTGTGAAGGTACATGCGAAAGGTGTTACAACTAATTGTAAATGTGAAACAGCCTACCTTGTGCGGGCGTGCAATAATACAAACAAAAAAAATTACAGTATGTACGGAGAAATTATTGATGACAAAACATTAACATTTCTAGATATTTTCCAATTGGTCGTCGTTAAAATATTCTTCTAGGCTATAATATGCTTTAGTGATTAACAATAGTTTCAGTTTTTGAATTTTATATATGGCAATGTTTTAATTTCGATGGGTAACTTATTAAATATCTTAATTGCACTTATGTATGCTCTTTTCTTATACACTTGACATTTTATTCTAGGTAGATACAAACTGTCTTACTGCCTCGTGGGAGCATTTCTTACACGCATATGATAATTATTAACGAATAATGATAAGTTTTTCACAACGAATAGACATATTTCTAGTATATAAAATTATATTATTATTCACAATGTTTATGAGGCAAACAATAGAATTCAGTACATAATTAACTATTTATAATTATTGGAAGAAGCAAAAGTATTTTTTTAACTTGCCATTTGTGATAAATAGTATTTCATTATTTTGATAGCGTTCATTCATTTCATTCAGTTGTTTTCAATTATTTCAGTAATTTAAAGTGGCCCGTTCATTGTAATTACGAACATTTTGTAACGCTGTGCGCTTCGATGTAAAAGAAAGCATGTGCAGCTAATCTGCTAAGTGCTCATGTTATTAGGTTAATGAGTTTCGTAGAAGAAATCTGCCGAATAAATCTGGTCTTTACTTGTTACGACACCAAAGAATCACAACAGTCTACCCTTTTCAGGCATACAATAGCAAAATTATAACATTAAAATTAATTTACAAACAAATTAGAGCTCAATGACAATACTACTACGGTTGTATACTAATTTTTCTTGTACCATCACAACACAAAATGAAACAGTCTTGCAATAAAGTTATTCTATTCTATTCAAAGAATCACAAATTCATTTTAAATTATTGCTTTTGGAATCTAACTTGGGACAAATTCGCCAAAGTTTTACCAATATTGACATAAAGTGGTTTTCACTCGAAGTAAAACCAGTACGAGTAGAGCGCGCGGAACTGGCAGCCGGCGTCGCGGAACAGCACGAGGAAGTGCTTGCTCTCGGAGCGCGCGATCTCCTCGAGCACGCGCCGCTTCGCCTCCGCGTTGACGGCGCCGGGGAACACGCAGTACTCCACCGCGTTCAGCATGATGCCGCGGTTGGACTTCGTCGTGGGCTGCTTGTACAGCCGCGGACCTGTGCGCGCGAGCGGCGGGTTAACGACGTGCTCGGACCGTTCATATATTCGTTCGCTACTAGAATATGGTTCTCAGAATCGATTGCGATTTAATTATTCTCAAATTTGCGATTGGGTTACGTTGATTGCTCGTAATGAATTCATTATAGACAAAAGTGAGAGGATTATCTAAATTTCTAATTTTATTTAAATTTAATAATTAATATTTGTGATCGTCTTATTGCAATAAGAAACAGAAAAAATGTGATATTGATTTGATTAAGTGACGTGCACAATTAGCATATTTGAATATATACTTCATAATGCAATAAAGTTATTCTATTCTATAAAAAAATTGGGGACTCGAATAAATTTAATATAAATATTTCCGTATGATTTGCAACCCCTATTTCTGAATTAAGCTATCCTAAGATAGGTTCAGCTACATAATTAAATTACTTCAAAAGTTATTATTTCGAGACGTATCTACTTTACTTATACATGGAATGTTATTGATGTTACGGAAATGAGTTTTAATGCTATATTAATGAGTGTCGTGATGCGCGGTGTTAATATCAATTCATTGTGAGGAAGCGGAAGTTAAGCTGATTCACTCAACTCGTTGTTAAGACAAAATGCTCTCAAATCAAAACCATGCCTTATATAATAAATATGGTTGTCTCGTTGGCATGACATCGCTATGCACTTCCATGTAAACTGTGATCTGAACATATCAACTTGCTCGTGTCGTACTATCTACATGAAACTGTAACTTTAAGGACCTTTTCGGCGTCGCTGATAGGTTGCTTTGAAAATAAAATAATAATGCTTAAACAATAATTATTTATATAATTTGTATACGAAGAATATAATAGGATAAAAACTATGAATTTTATATTAAAATTGATTTGATACAGCTAGAGAATTAAAAGAGAAAAATCTACGAAACTTGATACTCTTTCTTACCGGGAACGACCGTTTCTGTACCAACTGCAAGAAAAGTACGTATAACTTTCCTTTTGTACTTTGCGCATAGTAAAGTACAAGTCACATTAGTAACATTCACTTGAATTACTTACATGATAATTGAGATACTTAAAAGATCTGATGCCAGAAGTAAGTACACTCATACAGGCTACATACGTATTTGAGATATATAAAATAGCATCAATCATCCATTCTAGCCTTACAACAAATTGTTTTATCACAAACACTACCCGCGCTACTGTACCTAGCGAGTTTTATTTCGCTCATTTAACTACGAAACAGTTATCTTCTGCAAATCAATTATCTTGGTCGACGACATCTATAATAAAATATAATCAAAAATACTTAATCAAGAATTCAATATAAATAACATTTTTGAATTATTCAATTCAAAATTTTAATAAAGTTACATAATAAAATAGCCGATAATCGACCCGTATCCCGTAACGGCAAATGGCATGATGCTCTTCCATGCCGTCATGTCCTCGCCCTCGACCCCCTTGAGTGTGGGCGTGCGCATACACTAGGATTTTTTGTTTATCGTCGATTGCTCATGGCTGAGGGCAGTTATGAGTTAAAGGTAGTGATGGTATTTTTCTTCATAAGGCTTCTCCATCATAGGAAAGTTGAGTGAATCCATAACGTTAACCTTTCATTCGCATTCGCATTCGCTTGATTCACTATATCTTGTATCGGCTAAGCCCCATACTCCATCTCAACCGCTTACTCTTGCACTAATAATGCTGCTGAGTGCTGAAGAGAGAGAGTTCTATTTGAGATGACCCATTTGGCGCAACGGTCACCATACCGGTCCGCCACGCAAAGGGTTCCGGGTTCGATCCCCGGCCGGACAGATATCTGAATGGTGAGTTTAGATTTCTGTTCTGGGTCTAAGTGTTTGTGAAATTGTCCTTCCGTGTGTCCATGGCACCCACGACACGGGGAATCCTAGTGTGGGGCTATGAGTGTAGAAAGCGTTATTGTTTTACACCGACAATCGCTTGGAGACGTATCGTATGCGTACGAGGATAAATTAACAAATCACGAGAGACCCTTCATTTCCCCTCACAAAGTATAGTAGGGCGCGTCTTGGATTGAATTGAAAAAATAACCAGCCTCAAAGCAAAACATTTGTATACCTTGACTAACTGACTGGACAGTGGCGATTTAATGACCGGACAATTAATTAGCTCGTTCAATCAAGCGTCAACGTAAACAGAGGGACTGTTTATACTGGGACTGTTTGCAATGTACCGCTGTCTTATAACACAGGCAACGTAATCAAAGGAATAGTTTCAAGTATTTCATCATTAACAAATAACGCGCACGTGTCTCTTTTTACCCGACTACGTGAAGGGTTATGATGTTAGCTTATGTATATATGTGTGTATTTGCGCATGCTACACCGTTCATACTTAGCGGTGGTGTGTATCGATTCCTAATTGTAGTCCGGTGACATAGGCTACACTTTACGCAAACAAAATTATAAATCTTACATACGAAAATGAGGAATCTTACATACAAAACACGCTACAGTTCTGACTGCGTAAATTATAACTTTCTGTTTTCCTTTCTTTCCTTTTGGATTTGGCATATTCCGGTAAAAAAAAGATACAACTTGGCCTTTAAGCCTGTTGCATGGCTTTGCGTTGCATGAATAAGTTATTTTTGGTTGCATGTGTCATCATGGTCAATGCCCGTTCCCACTGACCCTACCGGTTTAATAACTATAAAAACATGATACGTAAACCGTTCCTTTGATTACGAAATATTTATTTTGGTTGCAAGTAATGTGATTATCTTTCGAGAAGTGTTTTTACCGACAGTTATGTTACAATAACGGTTTTGTTCCGTGCTTTAGAGGGTACGTACGGTACGGTACGGTACGTTACGTACGGTAAGAACGCATTGTTGTCGATAGAGGCCACTCGTTAAACCATTTTACCTGACTACCGTAAAGCCAAAGAAGGGTTATGATGAAGACTACTAAAAAGTCAATGTATCCTTATTTACGGTGTTCCTAAACGCCTAAACAACTTAGAAGTTGATAATGAATGTGTTAATCGATTTACAGTTTTGGTTTGGGTGACATCGACTACATTTTATATAAACGCAAACTATGCTATACTTTTAACGACCCGCTTAATGCGAGGGTCGTTAAAAAGTAGGAACAATTTTTTTTATGCATTGATTCTCATGTCAAATGAAAGAGGAATAAATCCATGTTCCACAGAATGAGGACATATAAATATGGAACCTACAATATTAAAATATACAAGGTGACATAAAAATATATATATATTTGAACATTTATTCCCGGTATGGGACATTCAACTTTTTCGGTAGTCGGGTTGTATTTTTTTGTAATA